>CM020186.1:3849450-3873827 GCA_009805545.1 Oryza longistaminata
CGTACTATTAAGAGGGTAATGACCTAGCAAAAAAAATGATTTTAATTGCCACGTTAGGTCATTATGCATTTAGACTTGTGCTCACATTTCATCACACACACACAGACACTTTGCTTTTTACAGGGCTCGGCCTGACGAGGGGTGGTCAGACCGGCCACATAGTGGCGGTCTGACTGGCGTGCCCTGGCCGGTCTGACCGGCCCCAAGCGGGCGGTCTGACCGTAGAATAAGGCCGGTCTGACCGGCGGCACTTGCGCGGTCAGACCGGCCCCTTGGAGGCCAGGATGGTGTTGCTCGGGGTGCCGATACAGAGCCGACGGAGCCGTATCGGTCAGACTGAGCTGATGGCGGTCTAACCGAGCCGAGGCCGGTCTGACCGGCCACTCAACGTCGGTCTGACCGGCCGGCCACGATAAACTTGTCCAGAAATCCATAAACACTTTGTTCATCAAGTTCATAAGAAAGCCGGTGCATGGTGAGTCCAAATGACATAACCGTGCACTCAAACAACCCATACCGAGTGGTGAAGGCTGTCTTGGGAATATCCTCTTCCCGAATTCTTAACTGGTGATAGCCTGATCGCAGGTCTATCTTGGAAAACACTTACCTCCTTTAACTGATCAAACAGGTCATCAATTCTTGGCAACGATATTTGTTCTTGATTGTGACCTCATTAAGGGCGCGATAATCAACGCACATCCTCTTGTCTTGTCTTTCTTCTCCACAAAGATTACCGGAGCACCCCAAGGTGAAGTACTCGGTGGATGTACCCTTTCTCAGCTGTTCATCAACTTGCTTTTGACCTCTGCTAGCTCATTGGCTGCCATTCTGTACGGCCTCTTGAAATGGAGCGGTTCCGGGTGCCAGATCAATCCGGAACTCGATTTCTCTCTTTGGTGGCATTGTAGTGAGGTCTTCAGGAAACACCTCGGATACTCTTGTACTATAGGAATATCCTCCAACTTCCTGGGACTTTTCTACGCTATTTCGTCTGTCCTCAATAGCAGCCTGATTCAGACTGCTACGGACTTCTGTGGCACTGGAGACCGAAAGTGATTCTTCTCCCTTTGTTGGTTAGGGTGTAGTGCGGACTTGCGCAGTCAATCACTCCCTTGTGTCTGGTCAACCAATCCATTCGAGAATGACATCTAGGTCTTTGGATTCGAGAAGGATGAGGTTGGATAGAAACGGTGATCTTTTGATCTCATAGTCACTGAGGGGCAGTAATGTGCGTGTTTCATGTCATTTCCAGGGGTATGAACCCGCATTGGTATTTTAAGTTCCACTACGATATCCTGTGTCCAGCAAATCTCTTGGAAATGAAAGAATGCAGGCACCCAATAAAAAAGGACAGTTGCTGGATATGATTCACCGGAAACGTGCCCAGCACGACCTCTGGTGCTGCTGTGCTTCCTCTTCAGAGCATGATTGACGGGGCCTGGAGAACCTGGTCCAACGCGCTTCAGCTTCGGACACTTGCCAGCAAAGTGGCCGTGCTTGCCACATGAAGCAGGGTCCTGGCTTTCCTACTGGACTCCTTCTTGAGCTGTTCTGACTGAGCTGGCAAGCTGGAGATCTGACTGAGCTGTGCCATTAGTGGGGGTGGAGTCGAGTTGTGGTTGTGCTGCTCACTGTGTTGTGACTGCCACCGTTGTAGTCGTTGTTGAAGTTACTCGGGTGTAAGGACGTGCTGCAGGACGATCAGGGTGGAAGGCCCACCCAGCTGTCCCGTCATGAAGCGAGGCTTCTGATTGTTCCCCTGAGGAAAGCTGATCTGAGCTGCCTTTCTTTTTCGCGTCCATTTTGTTGCGTTGTCTTCCTGACGGATAGCCTTGTCCACAAGCTTCTCAAAGTCATCATAGACTCCGGAGATCAGCTGGTTGGTCAATTCATCATCAAGACCAAACAAAAACTTCTCCTGCTTCTCGCATCGGTGCGCACGTCCTCAGGAGCGTAGCGCGCAAGGCGTTGAACTCGTGCAGGTATCTGTAACCGTTCCTGGTTCCTTGTGCATGCACGGAACTCTCTTTCCTTTGTGCCAATCCCCTCAGGAATCTGTGCCTTCCTGAAGCTTTGACAAAACTCTGCCCAAGTAACTTGTTGCAGCTGGACGGTTACCACGTAGTTCCCACCAGGCAGAAGGGACCTTGCAACTGATGTGTAGCAAAAGCAACCTTCTCTTGGTCATTGCATTGCAGAAGGTTCAGCTTCTTCTCAATAGCACGGAGCCAGTCGTTGGCCTCCATTGGGTTGGTGGTGCTTGAGAAAGTGGTGGCTGGATACGAAGAAAGTCTAACAGTTTAGACAGTGTGATGGTGGAGGAGCAAACTGTGTTCTGCTGCACCTGTGCAACACTGATGGTGATGTTGCTGCATTGTGTGCATCATCATTGTCATCATTGAGTGACCGTTGGGTTCTCGGGCGGTGGAGATGACTCTGCAGATGCACCACTGGTATGAGCTCCCGATTGCCCTTCGCTGCCACTGGCGTCGCTGGAGTCACGGGGATCATTCCTTGTCTTCACCATCTGGACGAGGATAGGTAGAAATAAGAGAAAGGAAGAAAACAGATGGCTCGGAAACTAATCTTTCTTATAATTTAGTGCAATTATCTTTATCTTGATTAAAAACTGAAAAGGAGAACAACTCCTAATTAAGGCAGCCATACCATGACACATGATATCGACGCCGACTAACCACAAGCAACAAACCTAACACGAAAACTAGCAAGCAAACAAAACTAAGAAAACGATAAAGCTAAGGGCGCGACTCTGAGCTTGGAGCGGCGCTTGCGATCGGAGAACAGGTCTGACATCAAAGAGGACAGAGGGATAGGAACCAATACATGCTCAAATCCAAATTAAAAAAAGCACAATGACTCAAGCAACTAGCCAACATGATGATTTTTATGCATGGAACATTTTCATGACCCAAAAACAAGATACTATGACACTGACTAAACAATAAATTAATGATAAAATAGATGCATAGTATAATGATACGCTAAAATTGCCATCGAACCTAGACCGACTTAGTGCATACACCTAAAAATTCCCGACGACTGTCGAATAAATTCCAAATAAACTTTATAAAACCCTAAACTGTTCTAGTCGATAAATCCAATGAATAGCGACAAGATTTTTTCCCACAAATCAAAAGAACAAACCCCAAATTTTCCCGAAACAAATCCAAGTGAAAAAGGCATATGCGATGAAAAGGTTTCAGAGGGCTCTTAGGGTTCCATTGGCTTGTCCTACGGTAAGGTCGGCTCTGATACCAACTTGTCACGCCCAGAAATTCACGAATCAGAATTTCTAAGCTGAATGTGCATAAACCCCTGTCCAGGACCGCCAGGGTACACAAACGACAATTGTTGACATACAGCCACGTCTTACAAAATATAAGATTACAAATGCAGCGGAAAAGATAAAAGCGAGCTAAGCTGAAGACTTGACTCCTGCAGGGGCGACTCCATTCCACAGGCATCCTTGACGGCAGCGAGAAACCAACTTTCGAGACACTCCAACTGAGGAAAATCTCACTCTGGTGTGGGGGAAAAGAAAGCAAGACTGAGTACTACCCACTGTACTCAGAAGTCATACCGGAAGAGAGGTATGATGCAGGATATATCCAAGGAGGCTAAGGTTCTTTTGCATAAAGCTAGCATTCAAAGCAGTAGTTGAAAGCAGTAAAACAGTTGTAGTAATTAATCATATTAACCAATCACTGTCCAACGTACACCACGTTGCACAGGCCCAAACCACACCTGAACTAACCAGTTCCAAGCTAACTAGGGGTGAACTAATCACGGTTAATCTGGTCGACCGCCCATAACCGCGGGCACGGCTATTCGAATAGTTTTACTCTGATCAGAGGTGTACAACTGACCCACAAGACACAGCCCCACGACACGTTCCCGTGCCCGACATGCCACCACGACATACCGGAAAGAGGCCGTGACAGGACCCTTCGCATAACCCCCTCTAAACGATCGCACCACACCTAGGGTTCGCCCCCGTCCCCAGCAGGCAACGGGCAGCCCCCTTTCGTGCCGCGGTGAACCGAAGCCGATCAACGGACACCCGGCCGACCAACTCCATCACGCCCACCCTCGCCTGGGTACGTCGGCTAGAGGAAAGCTACACTACAAGCCCAGCCGTTGCCCACGCTGGCTTGTGGTAAGCACGATAAATTCTTCCAGGTCCCGCGAACGCGTCCTTAATCGCCATGGGCACGACTAGCAAAACCATGCACCCACAGCCCACCATGTAGTGTATTTTAATTAACAACACCATTGAGTGGCACTAATCCAAAGCTATTGCCAATAATCAAAGTCTATGCTTAATGTGATCCCCCTTTGTGTACTAGTTGAACTAAGCATGGCTAAGCATTCCTAAACCAACATCTAGTCATTATACCCAAGTTATCAATGGCATAAGGACAACATATGGCTGAGTAGTAGGACCCATCCCACATGAATTGTAAAACAATGCAAATTTATAAGAAATGTGCAACATTTGTAATACAATATGTCAATTGTAATGCATGACTTGCCTTGCTCTCCCACTGAGAGACCAAGCAACGTCTTCGAGAAACCGCGGATCGACGAAACGCCAAATCTACGCGAAAACAAAGCACACAAGCAAAACATGCTATAAGCTACTGAAACAGGAAACAAAACCATTTTTAATGGATTCTATCATTTTTATGAATTTACTGAGACTTGAATGGACTTAATCGGAGCTCGGATGAATTAGTATGATTTTAGAGATTTCTGTGTTTTTACTATTAAAGAAAAGCCTTATCATTTATTGCATAATATCCCCAGGGCTGACGTCACAAGGGGTGGGGCGGCGCCGGCAAGCGGGCCATGGGTCAGAGACACAAGGGAGAGGGGGGGGTACTGGCAGGCGGGCCCACGGCGGCGGTCTCAAGGGGAGGAGGTGGCACCGGCCGGGCTCGGCTCGGCTTCAAGCCGGCGCCGATGATGGCGAGCGGCAGCGGCGCGGGTGCGGCGACGGCAACCGGCACGAGAAGCGGCGGTGGCCGGCGCGAAGGCGGCGCGCACGGCCGAAGCGGCGGCGGCGGCCCGCGCTAGGGGGGAAGAGGGAGGAAGGGGAAAACCGGTCCTCACCAGGGGCTCGGCCGGCACGGGGAGGAGCGACGGCGAACGGCGACGACGAGCGCGGAGGACGCGTCGACGCGGCGGACGATCTCCGGGACCTCCTAGGGAACAAAATGGGAGGGTTAGAGGGAGAGGGGTGGCTACGGCGGGCGGAAACCATGGCCGGAGGCGGCGGCAATGGTGGTACTCACCGGCGCGCAGGGAGAAGCACCCGAGTGGATTTGGCCGGGCGGGATGGCGGACGTGGCGGCTCACGGGATGGCGGACGTGGCGATGGCCCGATGGCGGTGCGGCGGCGGCCCTACAGCGGCGGCGCGCGGCTAGAGGCGGCGGCGCTGGCGGCGAGCAGCGCGACGGCGGTAGGAGGCGCGGGATGGAGCGACGAGAGCGAAACGAGAGAGGAGGACACGGGAGCGTTTTATAGGGGCTCGGGAGGGGCGGACGTGGCCGGGGCGCCGGATTTCTCGCCGGATGTGGGGATGGAGGGAGAGAGAGAGAGGGGGGATTCAAATCGAATCCCGCCCTTTGGGCCGCGCGCGCGCGGGGCGGGAGCAACGGGGCGTGGGCGCGGGACTTGCGGAGTAGGGGGCATGGAGGCGCGAGGAAGGCGGGCGGCGGGCGCGGCGCGCGGTTGCCGGCTGGGGAGCGGCCTGGAGGTTGGGGAAAAGGCTGGGCAGCGCCCGAGAGGAGAGGAGGCCGGGTGAACTTCGGAGTGGGAGGTAGGAGCGGGCCGGCGCGGGAAGAAATGGGCCGACGGCCCAAGAAAAGGAAAAAGGAGGAAAAAGAAAGAGAAAAAAAGGGAAAAAGGATTTTCCCAGGGATTAAATATTGCACTTTGCTTATTTTAATTGGTTAAAATTATTTCCAAGGCGTCTGAAAATTCCACTAAAAATCCTTTAGCATATTTTATACGTAGAATCCAAGAAAAATCCACATGCCGATTCGATTAATTTTTTTGCATTTATTAATTTGGATTCAACTCTAGGTTAAATTAAAATCATTTCTTCGGTCGATTTATTTTTTATGAATTTTAAGGCAAGGAGGGGAACTTCAGGGCGTGACAGAGGGTCATAGCCAAGAGTCAAGTGTATTGCTTTCCATTTGTAGAGCTAGTGTGGCACTTGATTGATCATCTCCACGCGGGTCATTGCTTGTTACTCTTAGAGGTTCCGCCTCCTAGACGGCTTGTGGAGGAGTTGCCCGGTGACCTCTCCGAGAAGATTGTGGAAGAAAGCCCGGTGCCGGTTGCGAGTGGTTTGGAGTTCACCACCTTCGGAGTGAAGGAAGAATTACCCCGAGTGATCGAGGCTTGGGTAGTCCTCTCCGTGGCTGGGCTCCTGCCTTGCCCCACCCCTGATGGAGGGGACGTGCGGTGAGCTTCGTGTTGAGCGGTGAAGTTGGGCTCGCCTCAACGGGGAGTAGGAAAACCGGCGAGTTTCCGAACCGCGGTGAAAAAATCTCGTCTCATTGTCATGCATTTGATTGTCGCATTTACATTTGTGCAATGTATATTTTCTAGAGACATACTTAGATCATATCACCCTAGGAGTGCTAAACATTGACATAGGAGTGTGATTACTTTTCCTAGTGATATACTTGAGCCACTTTCACCCAGACTTTGTAAAACATAACTAAGTTGCTTAGTTAGTCTTTGTCCCTCACCGAGCCCTAGCAAATTAGGTTTAGTTTTGATTAGTGCGTCATTTAATTTTAAAATCGCCTATTCACCACCCCTCTAGTCGACATCTCGATCCTACAAAGTGATACAGAGCTTGGTCTCTCTTGATTGGGCTTTCACCGCCTTAAGAGAGTAGATGTCGAGCCGAGGTGAACCATTGTAGAAGGAATCCATGTTAATGGCACAAAACTACTCCACTTGGAAAATTAAAATGTCTACTCACCTCAAAAGCTATGAGCTTCCAATTTGAGTATTGTGGATGTAGCTTTGCCTGATCACCCGGCACACCCTTGACGGAAGTATTATGCTAGTTAACTCCACCAACGTCCCAATATCTATATACTCAGAAAATAAAGGAGCGTCTCCATTAATTGTTTTCCCCCAAGAATACTGTTACAACACGCCTGCCTCAATGGCAGAGACACGAAGTAGGTGGTATGGGATGTTGTTTTTTGGAACTAGGAAAGTGGAAGTAAACCTTGAGACGCATATGAGATTTTGGAACAAGTTGGCCAGAGATCCATGAGAGTACAAAGTGAGTACAAAGGATGCTAAAACTTCATTTCTCGGAGATCCAATAGGAGACAATACTTAGCTGGACATGGAGCAGCTCAGTGCGATTTGAAAATGGCGGGCTGAGCACCATGCAGAAAATAAAATTATGTAAAGTCATTGGTTGGCAGAAGTTTGGTAGCTGTTCCAGCAGGCTTGCAATTATCTTAACTCACTTCACAGATGGTTCTTCAGATATGCCTAAAGAGTTCATCCAGAGGCTGAAAGGACAAGACTATGGTTTACGCTCAGCATATCCCAACAACTACACTCTCAGGGGTGATGCGTGTCCTACTCCTACCAAAAGTAGGAAAAACATGGCTTATCTTCTGCAGTAATAAGTTCTATGTGCCTATGTGCATATGCCAATGGTTTTCTCTCTTTCCAGTAGCATTCTGTTTACTTTGGTTGGTATAGAAGTGTAGACTGCATAAAACTAAAGCTAGTAGAATCACAGTTACAACCTTATCATCAACACATATAATCCAGTTACAGATGATTAAATTCTAAACGGATTTGTCTAGAGTAAACCAACAAATACAGCAATATCAAACAAGAAAAACTTCGATGTTTTGTGGACCAAAGAAACTGGTATTTTAAAAAACAAAAAACTAGGATAAGTTTATGACATACTTTAAAACTTACGGAAGGAAAATAGCAGTGGGATAAAACCACAAAGAGGACCATATCCATGACTTATCCGGCTTATTCACAGCTGGCTACAATTCTTTTTTTCTCTCAGTGGATTTTCTTTCAGTTGCTGCACCACAGTTTTCAGCATAAAGGCATCATTGATAATATATTACCTTTATCCCTTTCAAATGTGCATTGAGGCAGGAATACCAGACGAAAAAGTTAACATCTCTACGAATCTGCAGCTAGCTATTTAATGGAATTTTGACCAGCACAAGAAATACATCGATGCGTCATTCACACATCTGATTGTTACCGCCTGTGCATTATATATTTTCGTTCCAAAGCAATTCGAATAAATTCTCTGTTGATGGATCCACTGCCACACCTTGAGCAGTAATGACGTGACCCAGAAATTTGACCTCCGATAACCAGAAGTCACACTTGCTAAACTTGGCATATAACTGGTGCTCCTTCAATTTCTCGAGTACCAGACGAAGATGTTGCTCATGTTGTTCTTCAGACTTTGAATAGATAAGTATGTCGTCAATGAACACCACGACAAACTTGTCAAGAAACTCCATAAACACTTTGTTCATCAAGTTCATAAAGAAAGCCGGTGCATTGGTGAGTCCAAATGACATAACCGTGCACTCAAACAACCCATACCGAGTGGTGAAGGCTGTCATGGGAATATCCTCTTCCTGAATTCTTAACTGGTGATAGCCTGATCGCAGGTCTATCTTGGAAAACACTTTAGCTCCCTTTAACTGATCAAACAGGTCATCAATTCTTGGCAACGGATATTTGTTCTTGATTGTGACCTCATTAAGGGCGCGATAATCAACGCACATCCTCTTGGTCTTGTCTTTCTTCTCCACAAAGATAACCGGAGCACCCCAAGGTGAAGTACTCGGGCGGATATACCCTTTTTGCAGCTGTTCATCAACTTGCTTCTTGACCTCTGCTAGCTCATTGGCTGCCATTCTGTACGGCCTCTTGTAAATCAGAGCGGTTCCGGGTGCCAGATCAATCCGGAACTCGATTTCTCTCTTTGGTGGCATTGTAGTGAGGTCTTCAGGAAACACCTCAGGATACTCTTGTACTATAGGAATATCCTCCAACTTCGTGGGACTTTTCTCCGCTATTTTGATCTGTTCCTCAATAGCAGCCTGATTCAAACTTGCTACGGACTTCTGTGGCACTGGAGACCGGAAAGTGATCTTCTCCCCTTTGTCATTGGTTAGGGTGATGGTGCGACTTGCGCAGTCAATCACTCCCTTGTGTCTGGTCAACCAATCCATTCCGAGAATGACATCTAGGTCTTTGGATTCGAGAAGGATAAGGTTGGATAGAAACGGTGATCTTTTGATCTCAATAGTCACTGAGGGGCAGTAATGTGCGGTGTTCATGTCATTTCCAGGGGTATGAACCCGCATTGGTATTTTAAGTTCCACTACTGATAATCCTTGTGTTCCAGCAAATCTCTTGGAAATGAAAGAATGCGAGGCACCCGAATAAAAAAGAACAGTTGCCGAGTATGAATTCACCGGAAACGTGCCCAGCACGACCTCTGGTGCTGCCTGTGCTTCCTCTTCAGACGCATGATTGACGCGGGCCTGCACGAACCTAGGTCCAGCGCGCTTCAGCTTCGGACACTTGCCAGCAAAGTGGCCGTGCTTGCCACATTTGAAGCAGGGTCCTGGCCTTTCCTCTGGACTCCTTGAGCTGTTCTGACTGAGCCGGCATAGCTGGTAGATCTGACTGAGCTAGTGCCATTAGTGGGGGTGGAGTCGAGTTGTGGTTGTGCTGCTCACTGCTGTTGTGACTGCCACCGTTGTAGTCGTTGTTGAAGTTACTCGGGTGGTAAGGACGATGCTGACGGACGATCAGGGTGGAAGGCCCACCCAGCTGTCCCGTCATGAAGCGAGGCTTCTAATTGTTCCCCTAAGGAAAGCTGATCTGAGCTGCCTTTCGTTTTCGGTCCATTTTGTTGCGTTGTTCTTCCTGACGGATAGCCTTGTCCACAAGCTTCTCAAAGTCATCATAGACTCCGAAGATCAACTGGTTGGTCAATTCATCATCAAGACCAAACAAAAACTTCTCCTGCTTCTCAGCATCGGTGCGCACGTCCTCAGGAGCGTAGCGCGCAAGGCGGTTGAACTCGTGCAGGTATTCTGTGACCGTCCTGGTTCCTTGTTGCAATGCACGGAACTCTCTTTTCCTTTGTGCCGTAATCCCCTCAGGAATCTGTGCCTTCCTGAAGCTTTGACAAAACTCTGCCCAAGTAACTTTCGTTGCAGCTGGACGGGTTACCACGTAGTTGTCCCACCAGGCAGAAGCGGGACCTTGCAACTGATGTGTAGCAAAAGCAACCTTCTCTTGGTCATTGCATTGCAGAAGGTTTAGCTTCTTCTCAATAGCACGGAGCCAGTCGTTGGCCTCCATTGGGTTGGTGGTGCTTGAGAAAGTAGGTGGCTGGATACGAAGAAAGTCTAACAGTTTGGACAGATGTGATGGTGGAGGACCAAACTGTTGATTCTGCTGCACCTGCTGCAACATCTGATGGTAATGTTGCTGCATATGTTGCATCATCATTGTCATCATCTGAGTGACCGTTGGGTTCTCGGGCGGTGGAGATGGACTACTGCTAGATGCACCACTGGTATGAGCTCCCTTGATCTGCCCTTCGCTGCCACTGGCGTCGCTGGAGTCACGGGGATCATTCCTTGTCTTCACCATCTGGACGAGGATAGGTAGAAATAAGAGAAAGGAAGAAAACAGATGGCTCGGAAACTAATTTTTCTTATAAATTTATGTGCAATTATCTTAATCTTGATTAAAACACTGAAAAGGAAGTAAACAACTCCTAATTAAGGCAGCCATACCACTGACACATGATATCGAGCGCCGACTAACCCACAAGCAACAAACCTAAACACGAAAACTAGCAAGCAAACAAAACTAAGAAAACGATAAAGCTAAGGGCGGCAACTCTGACGCTTGGAGCGGCGCTTGCGATCGGAGAACAGGTCTGACATCAAAAGAGCACAGAGGGATAGGAACCAATACATGCTCAAATCCAAATTAAACAAAGCAACGAATGACTCAAGCAACTAGCCAAACATGATGATTTTTATGCATGGAACATTTTTCATGAGCCCAAACAAAGATACTAATGACACCGACTAAACAATATATTAATGTATAAAATAGATGCATAGTTATAATTATACGCATAAAATTGCCCCATCGAACCTAGACCCGACTTAGTGCATACCATCTAACAAATTCCCGACCGACTGTCGAATAAATTCCAAATAAACCTTTACTAAAACCCTAAACTGTTCCTAGTCGATAAATCCAATTGAAATAGCGATCAAGATTTTTTTCCCACAAATCAAAAGAATAAACCCCAAAATTTTCCCGAAACAAATCCAAGTGAAAAAGGGCATATGCTGATGAAAAGGTTTCAGAGGGCTATTAGGGTCTCCAGTTGGCTTGTCCTACGGTCAAGGTCGGCTCTGATACCAACTTGTCACGCCCAGAAATTCACGAACAAGAATTTCTAAGCTGAATGTGCATTAAACCCCTGTCAAGGACCGGCCAGGGTACACAAACGACAATTGCTGACATACAGATCCATGTCTTACAAAAATATAAGAGATTACAAATGCAGCGGTAAAGATAAAAGCGAGCTAAGCCTGAAGACTTGACTCCTACAGCGGGCAACTCCATTCCACAGGCATCCTTGACGGCAGCGACAAAACCAACTTCTTCGAGACAGCTCCAACTAGGAAAATCTTCAGCTCTAGTGTGGGGGAAAAGAGAGTAAGACTGAGTACTACCCACTGTACTCAGTAAGTCATACCGGAAGAGAAGGTATGATGCAGGATATATCCAAAGGAGGCTAGAGGTTCATTTGCATAAAGCTAGCATTTAAAAGCAGTAGTTGAAAGCAGTAAAACAGTTGTAGTAATTAATCAATATTAACCAATCACTGTCCAACGCTACACCACGTTGCAACAGGCCCAACCAACCACTCGAACTACACCAGTTCATTAGCTAACTAGGGGTGAGACTAATCACGGTTAATCTGGTCGACCGCCCATAACCGCGGGCACGGTTATTCGAATAGTTTTACTCTGATCAGAGGTGTACAACTGTACCCACAAGACACAGCCTCACGACACGTTCCCGTGCGCCGACATGCCACCACGACATACCGGGAAGAGGCCGTGACAGGACCCTTCGCATAACCCCCTCTAAATGATCGCACCACACCTCAGGGTTCGCCTCCGTCCCCAGCAGGCAACGGGCAGCCCCCCTCTCGTGCCGCGGTGAATCCAGAAGCCGATCAACGGACAACCTGGCCGATCCAACTCCATCACGCCCACCCTCGACTGGGTACGTCGGCTAGAGGAAAGCTACACTACAAGCCCAGCCGTTGCCCACGCTGGCTTGTGGTAAGCACGATAAATTCTTCCAGGGTTTCCCGCGAACTGGTCCTTAATCGCCATGGGCACGACTAGCAAAACCATGCACCCACAGCCCATCATGTAGTGTATTTTAATTAACTAACACCATTGCGGTGGCACTAATCCAAAGCTATTGCCAATAATCAAAGTCTATGCATTAATGTGATCCCCCTTTGTGTACTAGTAGAACTAAGCATGGCTAAGCATTTCCTAAACCAACATCTAGTCATTTTGAAACCCAAGTTATCAATGGCATAAGGTAAACAATCTATGGCTGAGTAGTAGGACCCATCCCACATGACATTGTAAAACAATGCAACATTTAATAGAAATGTGGGACATTTGTAAATTGGATACAATATGTTCAATTGTAATGCATGACTTGCCTTGCTCTCGCACTGATGAGACCATAGCAACATCTTCGAGAAACCGCGGATCGACGGAACGACCGAAATCTACGCGACAAACAAAGCACACAAGCAAAACATGCTATAAGTCTACTGAAATAGGAAACAAAACCATTTTTAATGGATTCTATGCATTTTTATGAATTTACTGAGACTTCAATGGACTTAAACGGAGCTCGGATGAATTAGATATGATTTTTATTAGATTATCTGTGTTTTTACTATTAAAGAAAAGTCCTTATTCGATTATTGTGCAATAAATCCCCAGGGCTGACGTCATCCAAGGGGTGGGGCGGCGCCGGCAAGCGGGACGCATGGGTCAGAGACACAAGGGAGAGGGCGGGGGTACTGGCAGGCGGGGCCCACCGGGCGGCGGCTCATAGGGGAGGAGGTGGCACCGGCCGGGCTCGGCTCGCTTCAAGCGGCTGCCGATGATGGCGATGCCGGCAGCGGCGCGTGGTTGCCGGCGACGGCAACCGGCACGAGAAGCGGCGGTGGCCGGCGCGAAGGCGGCGGCGCACGGCCGAAGCGGCGGCGGCGGCCCGCGCTAGGGGGGAAGAGGGAGGAAGGGGAAAACGGTCCTCACCCAGGGGCTCGGCCGGCACGGGGAGGAGCGACGGCGAACGGCGACGACGAGCGCGGAGGACGCGTCGACGGGCGGACGATCTCCGGGACCTCCTAGGGAACAAAATGGGAGGAGTTAGAGGGAGAGGGGTGGTCTACGGCGGGCGGAAACCATGGCCGGAGGCGGCGGCAATGGTGGTACTCACCGGCGCGCAGGGAGAAGCACCCGACAGTGGATTTGGCCGGGCGGATGGCGGACGTGGCGGCTCACGGATGGCGGACGTGGCGATGCCGATGGCGGTGCGCGGCGGCCCTCAGCGGCGGCGCGCGGCTGAGGCGGCGGCGCTGGGGCGAGCAGCGCGACGGCGGTAGGAGGCGCGGGATGGAGCGACGAGAGCGAAAACGAGAGAGGAGGACACGGGAGCGTTTTATAGGGGCTCGGGAGGGGCGGACGTGGCCGGGGCGCCGGATTTCTCGCCGCGAGTGGGGATGGAGGGAGAGAGAGAGAGGGGGGATTCAAATCGAATCCCGCCCTTGGGCGCGCGCGCGCGGGGCGGGACAACGGGGCTGGGCGCGGGACTTGCGGAGTGGGGGCATGGAGGCGCGAGGAGGCGGGCGGCGGGGCGCGCGCGGTTGCCGGCTGGGGAGCGGGCCGGAGGTTGGGGAAAAGGCTGGGCAGCGCCCGAGAGGAGAGGGAGGCCGGGTGAACTTCGGGAGTGGGAGGAGGAGCGGGCCGGCGCGGAAGAAATGGGCCGCGGCCCAAGAAAAGAAAAAGGAGGAAAAGAAAGAGAAAGAAAAGGAAAAAGGATTTTCCCAGGGATTAATATTGCACTTTGCTTATTTTAATTGGTTAAAATTATTTCCAAGCTCTGAAAATTCCACTAAAAATCCTTTAGCATATTTTATGACTGTAGAATCCAAGAAAAAATCCACATGCCGATTCCGATTATTTTTTTGCATTTATTAATTTAGGATTCACTCTAGGTTAAATTAAAATATTCTTCGGTCGATTTATTTTTATGAATTTTAAGGAAGGGAGGGGAACTTCAGGGCGTGACAGAGGGTCCCATAGCCAAGAGTCAAGTGCATTGCTTCCATTTGTAGAGCTAGTGTGGCACTTGATTGATCATCTCCACGCCGGGTCATTGCTTGTTACTCTTGGAGATTGCCGCCTCCTAGACGGCTTGTGGAGGAGTTGCCTGGTGACCTCTCCGAGAAGATTGTGGAGGAAGCCCGGTGCCGGTTTGTGAGTGGTTTGGAGTTCACCACCTTCGGAGTGAAGGAAGAACTACCCCGAGTGATCGAGGCTTGGGTAGTCCTCTCCGTGGGTCGGCTCCCGCCTTGCCCACCCCTTGATGAAGGGGCCGTGCGGTGGCTTCGTGGTTGAAAAATCTCAACCACGGTGAGTAGGAAACCGGCGAGTTTCCGAACCTCGGTGAAAAATCTCATCTCATTGTCTCATTTGATTGTCGCATTTACATTTGTGCAATTTATATTTCTAGAGACATACTTGAGATCATATCACCCTAGGATTGCTAAACTTTGACATAGGAGTGTGATTTACTTTCCTAGTGATATACTTGAGCCACTTTCACCCTAGGATTGTAAAACATAACTTAGTTGCTTAGTTAGTCTTGTCCCTCAACGAGCCTAGCAACTTAGGTTAGTTTTGATCAGGTGTCATTTAATTTTAAAATCGCCTATTCACCCCCCACCTCTAATCGACATCTCGATCCTACAAGTGGTATCAGAGCTTGGTCTCTCTTGATTAGGCTTCACCGCCTAGAGAGAAGATGTCGAGCGAGGTGAACCATGTAGGGAAGGCTCCCATGTTTAATGGCACAAACTACTCCTCTTGAAAAATTAAAATGTCTACTCACCTCAAAGCTATGAGCTTCCATATTTGGAGTATCGTGGATGTAGGCTTTGCTATCACCGGCACACCCTTGACGGAGATTGATCACCGCAACCTCCAACTCAATGCCCAAGCCATGAATGCTTTGTTCAACTCTTTGAGCCAAGAGGAGTTTGATAGAGTGAGCAATCTTGAGACCGCATATGAGATTTGGAACTAGTTGGCGGAGATCCATGAGGGTACAAGTGAGTACAAGGATGCCAAGCTTTATTTCCTCAAGATCCAATATGAGACATACTTAGCTGACATGGAGCAGCTCAGTGCGATTGAAATGGAGGCTGGCACCATGCAGAAAATAAATTATGTAAAGCTCATTGGTTTGAGAAGTTTGGTAGCTGTTCCAGCAGGCTTGCAATATCTTAACTCACTTCAACAGATGGTTCTTCAGGATATGCCGAAAGAGTTCATCCAGAGGCTGAAAGGACAAGACTATGTTTACGCTCAGCATATCCCAACAATACATCATCAGGGGTGATGCGTGTCCTACTCCTACCCAAAAGTAAGAAAAACATGGCCTTTATTCTTCTGCAGTATATACGTTCTATGTGGCTATGTGCATAATGCCAATTGTTCTCTCTTTAGTAGCATTCTTTTATTTGGTTGGTATAGAAGTGTAGACTGCATAAACTAAAGCTAGTAGAATCACAGTTACAACCTATCATCAACCATATAATCCAGTTACAGATGATTAAATCTAAGGGATTGTCTAGAGTGTAAACCAACAATACAGCAATTCAAACAAAACTTCTTGTTTTGTGGACCAAAGAAACTGGTATTTTAAAACAAAAACTAGGATAAGTTTTATGACATACTTTAAAACTTACGGAAGGAAAATAGAGGTGTTGGATAAAACCAACAAAGAGACCATATCCATGACTTATCGGCTTATCACAGCTGGCTACAATTCTTTTTTTCTCTCAGTGTATTTTCTTCAGCTTGCTGCACACAGTTTTACAGATAGAGCATCATTGATAATATATATCTTTATCCCTTCAAATTGCATTGAGCAGGTAATACCAGACGAAAAAGTTACATCTCTACGAATCTGCTAGCTATTTAATGGAATTTGGACCAGCACAAGAAATACCATCAGATGGTCATCACACATCTGATTGTTACCGGCCTGTCATTATATAATTTTCGTCAAAGCATCGAATAAAATGTTCCAGAATCTACACTGAAAGCCTGCATATTGCTCCATGGTTTCTCCGCAATTCAGGTTTACGTCAATGTTCTGCTTGGCCATGATGATTTGTACTGTAAGGGATCTATTTGTAATGTAAATAAAAACTAAACTTGTGATTTTTTTTTCATGCGTGTAAGTTGTAATACAAACATATTTTTTAAATACATTTTGGTTTGCTTCATATTTTGTAATGCATGGGCCTATGCTGCAGTCTGGAGTCTCGCACCATGGTCCATGGAGAGCCTGAATGTCGCAAACATTTTCTTTAGAGTAAACTACATGGCCGGTCCTTAAGTTGGAGCGAGGTGTCACTTAGATACATGATCTTGAAAAATCGACATTAGGATCCGCGATCTTGTTTAAGGGACTCATTGAGTTCCAAAGGATCTCTGACTAGGTTGACTAGCTTACGTGGCCGTCCAGAGTTGCAGCATATTTGCATTTCAGCACGACGACGATAACGACAATGAGGAGGGAGGTGGGTATGGCGGCAGGTTGGCGAGTGTGCGTAGAGAGGGAGAAGGGCGGTGACGGGCAGGGAGAAGGGCGGGGGACGGCGGCAAGCCCTTCCCAGCGTCGCTTGTGGTGGCCGCGGTGGGACCTGCAAGCGCTGGGCAGGCCGCCTCGAGGACCCAGAACTGGCCGAGTCAAGGTTGCCCCACGCTAAAGGGAGCGGGAAGGGCGAGCAGGGCAGCGTCAGGCGGCTTCTAGGGTTTTGGAGGGTTCAGCTTGCAGCGGTGAAGGCGAGATGGTGTCGGAGAGGGTGAAGGGGACGGTGAAGTGGTTCGACGCTACCGCGGCTATGGAGGCGACGGCAGCAACGGCGGGGGAGGAGGCGGCCGTGTGTGCTACATGTGTGGTGAGGAGGGCCACAAGGCCAGGGACTGCTCCCAGGACGGCGACGACGGCATGGGAGGTGTACAACGGACGATAGCCTCATCAGACATGGCCTACCTCGACGACAGCGGCGCGGTCATTTCCTCCAGACCTCCACTATGTCCGGGTCAAGGAACCCCGACTCAGCGTCGTCCACGGCGCCGGTGTTGTTGTCACCGCCCTCCCTGAGAATACTCCTAGCTATGTGAGTAGGTGAGGGCTTCCACTGGTGGTAGCTGGGCTCGTGGGTAGAAGACGAAAATTTGGGGGGAGAAGGGTTGCATCGGAAGCGGGGGAGCCAAAATGCGGGAGGAGGGGGGCGAAATGCAAATATGCTGCTACTCTGGACAGCAACGTAAGCCAGTTAACCCGGTCAAAGATCCTTTGGACTTGAATGAGTCACTTAAATAAGATCGTGGACCCTAATATCGATTTTTCAAGATCATGTACCTAAGTAACTGATGAGCACCCGGCGGCGAATGCCCTAATTTATCCCTCTCTTTCACGGTACCAATAATAATCAAATAATTAAAGCTCTGAATTTTCCTAGACAGCAGCAAATTTAATGCACACGATAGCAAATCAAGCAGAGCGACCAAATTAATCCAGCTTAATAACAAAATATGAAAGGACCAGTCTTGGCTTACAGTAGTAAAAACCAATCCCTAGATAGTAGTACTCCACCCGTGTTCCTGAGACACGATCAGAGTAAGTGGACTTCCAATAAAATCCAGAAAACGTCCCCAGGAGATGGATCTCCTGATCACGTCACTCTCCAAACCTCAGCCGGCGGCAGCGACACTTCAATAGCAGATGGGAGCGCCATAAGCTTTTTCCGAGAGAACAAACCTCGACGAAAAAAAAAAACCCCTCCCGTACTGCTTGGTAGAGTTTATATATAGTATATACGGCACGCAGGCCGCAGGCCAACTCAAATACGGCGCATAGGCCCATGACACAAACTAACAGAACTCTGTTTGGACTCAAAACAGGAGAAGTCTAATCACTTTGCTAATTCAGCCGCTAATGACCCTGCTAATGATAATTGGCTAATTAGCCTACCGGTACAGGAACTGAACCAATATATATATATTCTTTGAATTGCTTCTTTTCTTCCTGCACAGCAACTTGTATTTCTTCCACCAAAAATACCTGGCTCTTGGACACATCAGTAACACCTTTCTTCAACTTTAAGTACCGGCCATATACTTTACTCTTTTCTTTAATTGAAACAATGTAGGAGAAGCCCCCCACAATATAATTCGGATACCTCCTCAGTTTCATATTACTTGTCGTTCTAGCATTTTTTTTTATCAAAGTACTTGTCATTCTCACATTCAAAAGCACTTTTAAAGGTGACATTGCCTCTATCCTTCACTAATGTAATCACAACTAGATAGAGGCAACGAAATCAGTGAGGATAGCAACGGAATCAGCCGAATCTCATAGGTTTGCGTGAGATTGGCTAGAATATATATATATATATATATATCTAACTGTTTAAGACGATATAGAAGAAGGGCATCAGATTTTACGAGCCACACAGCTTAAACGCAGCTAGGCAATTCTTCGAACATATGTGGTTTGTGGAAGATTTGCATAACCGAAAGAAGCAACATGGAGGAAGGATTGCACTGCTTCCCATATCAGCCACCCTCGCGGCAGCAAACTAACTGAAGTCAACCAGAGTAAATTTTTTTTTTAAAAAAAGAGGGACTAATTTTCTAAACAATTGTGTGCAGAACTGCAGTCTGCAGACTCAGATCGATGATTATCCCCAACTTTTGGGCCAGCCCAATGCAAGGGAAGGAGAAAGAGGCATCACAACTAAGGGCGCGGGATTATCAGCAGCTTACCTTGCGGTCTTGTCAGGATCGACGGCGGTTGAGAAGACGAGGAGGAGGAGGAAGACGAGGCGGGGCGCTGGCGTCGGATCTCCAACCGTGAGCTACAACAGATAGCACATATGCTGACGGGTCCAATATCTCTCCCTCCGGGCAAATCCAGTCCAGTCCATCAGCGATCTGCGGCCCACTGTAAAGCCCAATCGTGATTCTGCCTTCCAATCAAGGCTCATATAGGTTTACGGATGATGGGCCTGTTTTTAAAAACGAAATCAGCAGGTCGGATATTTTTTTCGTTAACGAAAATGAATTCAGAAATATTTTGTCGGAAAAGGAATCGAATATGATAAGAGCAGTTTCCGTCGGTACTCGGAATCAGGCGGAAACTTTCCAAATTTTTTTTTCGAAATTTCCGAAGTTACAGGCCCATACAATACAATAGCCAAATACTTTCCCAAACGCAACAATACCTCCCATAACCCTAGACTTAAAGAGAAGAGAGTGAGGGACTGTGAGAGAAATTGAAGATTCCGGAGCCGAGCGGTGGAGCGGCTAGGGTTGGCAACGGGACTGGTTGGGGCCGGGTTGGGCTGAAACGGCCCCACCCACGACCCCCCGACTTCTCCACCCGGCCAAATCAACTTGCAGGGCCAAATCAACCCCTGGCCCCGGCCCCTCCGGGGCGCCGCAACTTGCAAGGAGGTGCTGTCCGACCAATATTCTGCAATTTCAGTAAACTCTAGGATCTGCGCATGGGATGGTCCAAAATGCAAACAGATCCAATTTTTCATTGTCACACATGTTGAATCTACTTGAACTTCATCTTTATAGGGTCTATGAGGGAAATATGATGACTTTTCGAGCAGGCTGGTTTCCAAAACTCGAGAAACTGTACTTAGCTGACATGGAGCATCTCAGTGTGATTGAAATGGAGAGTAGCACCATGCCGATCATAAATTATGTAAAGCTAATTGGTTTGAAAAGTATGATGACAGTTCCAGCAGGGTTTCAATATCTTACCTCACTTGAAGAGGTAGTTGTTGAGGATATGCCTGAAGAATTCAAAAGGAGGTGGCAAGGACAAGACCATGTGTACATCCAACATATCCCAACATATCATTTGCACTGATGCAACTCCAGTCCAAAAGTAAGAAAATTGGCTTTTGTTCCTCTGCATTATGTTCTATGTGCAGAGTCTCTAGTTTCTTTTTCCCCTCTTTGGTAATACATTCTTGATTCAGCTGCTGTAGAATTGTATAATGCAGAAATTGAAGCCGGTAGAATCAGTTACTACCTTTCAGACCATATAATCTAGTTACAAATTCTGAAAAATAAACTAAGAAGCCAGAAGCTGGAGAAGCTGGGTTTCAGAGCTTTTCCAGATTCTCAGAAGCTGGCTACCAAACAGCTGCTTCTCAGAATCTAAAACTCCCCCAAACAGACCCCATATAAGGGACTGTCTCTAGTGTCAACTAATAATATGGTTAATCATGCAAAAACTTCTTGATTTGCAGAAAATCAACTTAATTTTAAAAACAAAAATAGGATGAAGTGTTATAGCATTCTTAAAAATTCCAAATCATAAATAGAGGTGTTAGACAAAACCAATATCAATGACTTACCGCATCTGAAGCTGCCGCCATACATTTTGTTTATTTCTCACTGTATATGTTATTCGGCTTGTTGCACATAAACTTGTAAGATTGTATGCCATTGACAATTGATAGGGTAATATATATGTGAGCAATATTGATATATCTTTTTGCCATGCAAATTGCATTGAGCAGGTAACACCAGATGGAGAAGTTAGTTCTGTACGAAGAACCAGCTAGCTGTTTAATTGGAGGTTATACCAGCAGAAAACATACCATCAGATGCTCATCACACTGTGACTGTTAGTCTGTTACTTGTCATTAAATAATTTTCATCAAAGCACCGAATGTGTAATAAAAAGATCCAGAACGTCCACCGCAAGACTTCATAACGCTCCATGGTTGCTCTGCCATTCAGGTTTACGTCGATGTTCTGCTCTGGTGATTTGTTTACTGTGAGGTGTCTATTACTATTATTGTATATTTATTTGTACTGTGTGGTAAAAGCTAATTACTTGTGATTTTGTCATGTGTGTAAGTTGCAACACAAACACATATTTGAAAGACCTTTTGGTTTGCTTCATATTTTGTAATGCATGCACCTATGCTATGCTGTAGTGTGGCGGCTCGCACCATGGTCCATGGAGAGCCCGAAACGTCCAAAACAAATTTACAGGCCACACAGGCTTACACGCACCTAGGTAGGCTTTCGTCGTGCTACCAAAAACACAAATATCTCGAATTTATTACGAACCGGTAGTACAGATGTTCTTTAGTGCCGGTTAAAATGCCAAACGGTACATTGAAATCTTTAGGAACTGTACTAAAGATTATTTTTAGTCCCGGTTCAAATATTATCGGACCGTATTAGGTCTCCCGGATCTTTAGTATCGGTTGGTGTCAGTACTAAAGATCAGCACTTTAGTATCAGGTGATGTCACCAACTAGTACTAAAGATTATATTGATCTTTAGTACTAGTAACACCCACTAATAGTAAATATCATGTCCTTTTTATAGGTCTTCTGCCTCCTCCAGCCCGAGCCATTGCTGCAAAGTAAAGGAGGAGGAAGAGAGGTGCTACTAAATTTTTTTGTGAAAATATTTTGGTGCTATTATATAAATCTAAGGGATCTAAAAGGTTAGCAAATTTGATTCACCGTGATTAGTCTCATCCTTAATAATTTGGCTTAATATAACTAGTTTAGTTCAGGTGGTTGGTTGGACTTATTGCAACGTGGTGTAGCGTTCGACAGTGGAGATTAATATTGCTTAATTTACTTCAATTGTTTTAATTCTTTCAACTACTGCTTTTGAATGCTTGCTTTATGCAAATAACCACCTAGCCTCCCTTGGAATACCTTGTATCATACCTCCTCTTGGTATTACTTGCTGAGTACAGTGGGTAGTACTCAGTCTTGCTTTATCTTTTCCACCTCAGTGAGGGAGTACTTTTCGGATGGAGTGGGCTTCGTCACTGCCATCAAGGATGCCCGTGGGGTGGAGTCGCCACGCTGCGAGCATCAAGTTGTTTAGTTTAGCTCGCCTTTCTCTTTTCCACTGCATTTACAAGACTTTTTAGAGAATCTGTCTCTTGAAACCCATTTTGTCATAACCTTTAGCACGAAAGTCGCCCTACCTAGCATGTCACTGTCGACGGAGTAGATCGTGACTATGGTATTTGCATAGTATGGGGATCGTTGAAACCAAAGTACGCAGGACTGAGGTCAAAGAGACGAGAGACCAGGATTTTTATACAGGTTCGGACTCCCTTAACTGATAGGTAATAGCCCTACTCCTGTTGGTCGAAGCAGGCGTTGCTCTTATATATCAGAATCACACAAGTACAATATTTGGGATAACCTATCTAGTCGTCGTCGCCTTGGCGGCATGGCTCTCCACACGTAGTCGACTGCTGGTAGTCTTCTTCCTCAAATATGAATTCGGTGTGATCAAAGACGATGCTAGATCCCACTTGTCGGCCTCTGTGGCTTTAGATTAGGTATGTCTAGGCTTCTCCTTGATGTCAGTATCTGTCTTGGCGTGTATTGATGTGTGTTGGGTATCTCTCCTCTCCTCCTACAGGTCTTTGTATTTATATCCACATATGTCCCCTTATCCAAGTATAACTTGAGAGTCAAATATGGATACAATCTGAGTAGTCCTTTTAGTTTTCAACTTGAACTCTGCTTCTCCTTTCTTATTCGGAATACCTTCCGTATATGAGACATGATTCCATATAAGACTTGAAATATGGTGGGTCACATCGAGCTCAACCCAAAACTATTGGGTATGCCTTATCCATAACTTTGACAAGCCGACACTCGACGGAGGTGAACTTTGCCCCGCAATCAGCGCGGAGGACGCACAATTTGCAACCGGTCACCACTTCCACCCCTGCCTTGAAGCATTTAATGGTTGCAGGAGCCTCACTCTTTGATGTTAGTAGGAAAAGCCACATGTAGCGAGTCAGATCGTGAATGAGCAAAAGGAAATATTTTTTACCGCCATGCATGAGTTGATGGCAAGATGGGTCCACGGATGTCACCGTGCACTAGGTCAAACCAGCCAGTTGCTCAGTGCAACGACGCCGTCGGGAACGGTGCACACTGCTGCTTGCCTATCAGACACCCATCGCACACGGGTGACATGCTCCAGCATAGGGATGTCGCAAGCTGTGCCGTAGCTCGCCAACGAGTGAAGTGCGTCGAAGTTGATGTGTCCGTATCTGGCGTGCCAGACCTATGCTTGATCGTTCGTTTCCCTTCGCAACGAGGGACATCAGTTGTGCAAGCTCGATGTGAAGCACATAGAGGCAGCCTGCCCCCCAGTGCACCCTGCACAACAGATGTTGTTTCGGATCACGCAAGGTGAGGACGCCGTCGTCGATCACTGTCTTGCAATGTGCCTTGTCGAGCTCTCCGAGGCTCACCATGTTGCTTCGAAGCTTTGGGATGTAGTAGACCCCGGTGAGTGTGCAGTGTTCGCTGTTCTTGTAGGCAAACAACACTATGCCGCATCCTTCGATCCACGCTCTAGATGCATTGCCGAACTTGACCTTGCCATGATGCCGGTGTCAAGCTCGAAGAAGGCGTCCCGGGAACCAATCATGTGGTTCAAGACGCCCGTGTCTAGAATCCAGTCCAGATCAATAGGCAACCCTTCATCCCGGAGAGGTGAGGGTGTTCCTCTTTCAGAGTTACCTCCCAATCAGCCATCGCGTGATCGGCGGCAGGGGCGAGCTCGCACACTTGCACCATCAAAAGTGTTGGCTTGCCTTCTTCCTTGGCCCGTTCTGGTTCAGCCACGACGAGGTTCGCCTAGGCCAGCTTCTCGCGATTGCACTTGGCTTTGCGGCAGTCCATGGCCCAATGGCCAAGTTTGCCGCTATAGCGGCACTTGTCCTTGGAGAGGTTGTGGCCTTGGGCTTGCGCGTTCGACGGTCCAGACTTGCTATTAGTCTTGTTCCCATCACGCCCACGCCCGCCGCGGCCGCGTTGCTGCAAGCTCAACGCGTTCACACCCCCCCC
>CM020186.1:3877347-3897176 GCA_009805545.1 Oryza longistaminata
TCGGGCCGTACCATGCCAGCCCGAAGGCACGGGCAGCCCATCGTGTCTTCTTTAAAATAAGTCTATTTTTCTACCTCCTCTTTGGTCTGTGACATATATATAACTAAAATAAGTCTAATTTACCTCTCACTTTTTGGGTCGTGCCATAATACATCTATTTTTCCTCCTTATTTTTGTGCCGTGTCTTACGTATGGTTGAAAATAAGTTTCTATTTTGCATCCCTGAACTTCGTGCCAGGCCGTGCCGGCCTAGCGTGCCAAGGTAGCGTCCCAGGCATGGCACGGCTGTCTGGCCGGGCTGGCACGGCTGTCTAGCCGGGCTGGCACGGGCACGATCCGAGTAAGGCCGTGTCGTGACTGGGCCAGGCCAAATCACCGGGCCTTGGGCCGGGCCGTCGGGCCTCAGGCCATATGGCCATCTATACATATGAATGCACGCACGGTTCAATCAAACCAAATCTTGGCCACCCACCACTGCCTCACTAGTGCTAGCACATGCATGGACGCGAAACGATCCCTGACTAGGCATCTGGATGGATATCGGTTTGTGCGCCAGCATAAATCGGCTTTGAATGGAAGAGATTACCAGCTTTGGCAAGGGTGATCCTTGAGTTGGCCATGGTGGCATGATCAATTGGAAAACTATCAAAAATATCCCACTACGATCCTGTTTAGCACAACTCTAAATCTTTTTTTCTAACTCTAAATCTCAGATCTATATATGGTAGGATTTATCGGCGTTGTGCTTCTAGTGGTAGGCGACGTACCCGTCGATAGCGAGGCGCCTGTGGTGACTTCGTCAATCTCAAGTATTTACCGGCGCAATCTTCGAAGATGCTCATAGGGGTAGGGTTTGCGTGCATGCGTTCATAGGGGTGAGTGCGCGTGTGTTGTGAGTGTCTGTATTGTACTCTGTAATTCCAAAAAAAATGGGAACAAAATTATTTATCCAAATGTATATTTAGATCTATGAATTTATGGAGATAGAATAACCAGCAAAAATAAATATTGGATCCGGAGTCGTGCCAAAAAGGATCTAATAGCAACATTGCACGAGCTTATCTAACTTTTATTACTCCACTGTTTATATAATGGTAAACTCTATTGTCATTAACTCACGCGATTTCCTCGTTTATATTGTAACAAATTTTATTTTACTTCTATGTACCCTACACATAGCCCATCGGAAGCAAGGTTTACACCCTTTCTTCATCAAATAAAGAAATTGTGTAGTCTTTTATCATGTTTCCGTGCAACTGCATGCTTCAGATAGTCATTTTTTTTAACATAGTTCATCAGCCCACAGATGTATGGTGCTTTCTTGCTGATGTTTGATCCAGCTATCCTTGGCCTCCTGCTCCAAACTGAATGTTGAGTTCATAGTTACATCTTCAAATATGATATCTCCCACATATTCTCCGAGAATAAAGACATGTCAGGCACTGCAAACAAATTTTCATTCTTCATATCGTTCTTAGGCTGATGATCATCCGAATGATTAGTCAGCCTTGTGCTAGCATATTTGTCGTTGATGGAAGAGTATTTTGGGGAATCTGTCTCAACAATGTCTGGACACACCATCTCATTGCCAAACTTGCATGTATGTTTGCCAAAGTAATCAACGTTGTAGAGTTTCACCACACTGTTGCTGCTATTGTCATTCTCTATTTGTTGCACAGTCTTGGTTGCCATACAACCTTGTCCTTTTTGGTTGGTGCATCTATAATAACTCCTGGAGACATGCATGTACATTGCAGCATTATTGCATGTCCTAAAGTACACAAACTTTTGTCAATTTAGTATCTGTAATTGAGTGGTAATCGACTTCTAACCTGGAGTGCTTGGTTTTAGAAATTGACTTCTGCCCATACTTTCTCCATTCATATCCATCGTAATCTGGAGTTGCTGTAACAACTGAACCGGTGTGCTGAGCATTCTTCCTGCAAACATGAAAAAGAACAAATTATACATCCGTTATTCCTTACTCCAGCCATGCCATTTTGATCATCCCCTAAGATTTTTTACATCTTCTCAAAATGAGTGTAGTATCATCTTACAAGTGTCTTTTCGTTTATTTGTGCAAACAGTAAATATGCATCATTAAAGGTGTTGCATGCAACCAAGCAAGGTTAATTTTTATTAGTGCAATGACATGCAACATTTAAAGTATGAGCAATCCATGGAACACGAATCGACGAAACACCTTAACCGATGAGGATTAATTTGAGAATGATGAATATTTAGGCTCCATTCGTTTCCTCCCTTTCCCAACCTCCCTCCCTTGTTTTCCGAGCGCACGCTTTTCAAACTGGTAAACGGTGCGCTTTATGCAAAAAATTTCTATATGAAAGTTACTTAAAAAAATCATATTAATCCATTTTTGAAAAAAATAGCAAATACTTAATTAATCATATAATAATAGGTGTTTTTTTTTCTGTGCCGCCTGAACACAGCCTTAGGTGTCCCTAGGCCTTTTACGTAGGCCATCCCCGACCTAGAAACTATCAAGTAGTTTCTATCCTTGCCATATCATATAGACACTATGTGTAGAAACTATACATCCAATGGATGGTGTCTTCAAATTAAATTCCCATTCAATCATCTCTCTTCTCTCTCCTTTTATCCACCTATCACATTATTTTCATTCTTGGTTATTGTGTAGGCCATTCTCAACCCAATGACTAGGATGATGTCCATAGCATTAAATAAGTTGTCACCTAAGATAAAAAATGATGTGGCAAGTGAATAAATGAGGAAAAAGAAGGAAAGCATGTCTTGCATGAGACATGGTTTCTACACAACATCCAAGACATCATATAAGATAAGTAGTATTAAATTTAAGTATGGAATAGTGGTGTTTGCATTGGAAGAGTAGTGTCTAGTACTAGTTTCTTGATGATGTGGAGTTTATAAAAACTATGTCTGGTGTCTTGGGTTGGGACTGACCGTAGAGATGGTTTCTTGCATGAGAAATGGTTTCATCTTTTTACATCTCTCCTCATTAACTCTCTTGCCACATCATATTTTTGCTTATGTGGCGATGTATTTAATGCTATAGACACTAGATGACATGAAGGGTTGGGGATGACCTTAGGAGCTGATTAAACTGGGATGGAGGGAGAAATTCCTAACAAGAACAAAATAATTAAACACTTTATTAAGTATATTTTCGGAGAAACGCACCTTCTCTTGTTTTTGGTAACTGTACCATCCTCAATAAAGACCTTCATGTTGTCTAAAGCATTCCTACCATTCCCTTTGTCCATTCCAGGATCCGAATTCCCGCCGTCACGTACCTCAGCCTGAATTTTGGAAATAATTCCATTGGAGCAGCAGAGAATATCATCGTAGGCATGTACAATATGATCTGCCTGCACGTTGTTGAGTCGAAGGATTGGTATGATGTGATTCTTCAGATCAATAAGAAGACCGTGCTCTCTTTTCATCTCCTGAATGATCATTCGGTGGTCAATGCAACAGAAGGATTCAATGGCACTCATCTTCAGTACTTACACAAAAATTGATAATACCGAATCCTTAGCTTGCTAAATACTCCAGTTCCCTTGCAGATATTTATAATACGATTCCATGAATGAATGTGGCGAAGCCTGGAACTGCTCCAATAATTAGCACAAGTCAACATCAAAACAGTACCCAGCTACAACGTAGGGCTGTATTGTTATTCAAAGGGAGGGTACTGTATTAGGATCGTCAACATCAAGAAAGTACAGAGATATCAAAAGAGATGGTACTATATATCATAGCTAGCATTGTAAACATCGAAGCAATACATCAACCAATCTCAAGCTGGTTTCCCATTGGTCCACGTGGCGCAATATTTGCTCAGACCTAGCGCCATAGAACATCAAGGGCAAACTCCAACTGTCGGCTCCAATTATCTCCATGTTATTTTGCAGCTGATTCTAAAGATAACTAGTACAATAAGTTGCTATTTGTGGTGGCTGCACCTCATCTAACAAATACAAGTAATAATTATCGAGGAGGTACATCAGGGCGGAGCTACATTATCGAGGAGGGGGTTCTAGGAAGCCGGTTAAGAAAAAAATTTAACTATAGTTTCACCATATATGCAACCACTCAATTCAAACTCAGACACCTATATTAGCTTAAACTCAGTCAAAAACATAGTAAAGCAAACGAGTGGCACCCCTCTCCATTTAATTCTAGTTCCACCCCTGCATATCACTACGTGGGATCACTACATAACTCGTAATCATGAACGACCTATCCATGTTGGGGCTTTATGAGGGATTGGAATAAACACTGATAAAGATGTACACTTACAAGCAATTTTCGTAGGCCTTTAGGTCGAGACTGTCACTGACACTCATCGGTGATGGGGTTAGGTTTCGGCCCGACAAAGATAATCTACTACGGAACTCGTCATCGGTAAGAAGTGAACTCTAAATAATCCGAGCTCCGTTTTAACCCATTTAAATTGCAGTGAATCCATTAAAATGTATAGAGTCCATTAAAATTGGTTTCTTTTGCTGTTTTAGTAGCCTTATTGCTTGTATTTCTTGTGTACTTTGTTTGTCGTTTAGATTCCGTCAGTTTCGGTGATCCAGTTTATTTCGAAGTGGTTGCCGAGGTTCAATCAGCTCAAAAGCAAGGCAAGTCATACATGCATCATTGATCATATTGAGCATATTTTACAAAATCCCCCACTTTCTATTAAATTGCATTGTTTTAGAATGTCATGTGGGATGGATGCCTACCGTAATCAGCCTGCTGAATATCTTATGCCATTGATAACTTGGCTTATAATTGACTTGATGATTGGTTTATGAATGCTTAGCTATGCTTAGATCAATTAGCTCACAATGAGATTCATTATAATTTAGTCCTTAATTATATTACGATGTACCACCATGGTTATGGTTTAATTAAACTAAAATATGCTTTACTGCTGGGTTGTGGGTACATACATGATTTTGGAAGTCGTGCCCATTACAATTAAGGACCGGTTCTCGGGAATCCCTGGAAGATATACTCATACTTACCACAGGCCAGATGGGCTCCAGGCTAAATCTAGAGTATAACTTAACCTAGCTGACATACCATGGCAAGGGTAGAGGCGATGGTGCAGTTTGGACCTGGATATTGGTCTCTGTTGTAGCCGGAATTCCCTAGGCACGAGAGGGGATTGCCCGACTTGGCACAAGGAGGTGGTGAAACTTGAGGTGTGTATGTTCGGTTAGGGAGAGTTATATGAAGGGTTTTGTTACGATTTCTCCCTTTACAGTATCTCGGTGATACTTCGAGGCATGGTAATATGTGTGGAATCCTGTCTTGTCTTGTAGGTTAAGTTGTACACCTCTAATCAGAATTAAAACTATTCGAATAGTCGTTCCTGCGGTTATTGGGCGGTCAACCAGCTCACCGTGATTAGTCTCACCTTAATAATTTGACTTATAAAACTAGTGTAGTTCATGTGGTTTTGGTTGGGCTTGTTGCAATGTGGATTTAGCGTTGGACAGTGATGATTTAATACTGCTTAATTATATACTATTTTTACTTATTCAAAATATGATTTATAAATGCTGCTTTTACTGCAAATTATCCAATGAGCCATTCCTTTGAGAATATCCTTGCATCATACCTTCTCATTGGTATGACTTGTTCAGTACGGTGGTCGGTACTCAGTCCTGCTTTATTCCCCCCTAGAAGCGGAGACTGGTTCAGATGGTGAGTTCTTTGAGGATTGAGCTTGTTCCGGACGTTGAGCAGGGGCGGAACTGGGCCTAGGGCAGCTTGGGCCCAAGCCCTACTCTTGCAAAAATTTTTAGTGGACTAGTACCCATATATTTTCCAGATTTTCCGAAATCCCATGGCCTAGCCCTACTCGTCTGGCCCAGCCCCACACATAGACTTTCACAGCCCCTGGTGGCCAGTCCATTAGGCAGCCCATCACAGGTCACAGCCCAAAAAAAGCCAACCCTACCCTCCCGCATCCTCTCCTCTTCCCCAGCCACCCATCACGATTCACACGCATCACAGAGGAGCGTTGCATCACGCCGCTCGTCCTCTCCTCTCCTCTCTCCTCACCAGATAACAGCAGCGGCGCCGATGCACATCGGCGGAGGGGGGCGTCCCCGGCGCGCATCGGCGACGAGCCAGCGACGGCGGTGCGTCTGTCGCAGCCGGCGGTCCGCGCGCATCGGCCGCTACAGCGGGCGCACATAGGCGGTGAGCCGGCGATGGCCCGACGACAGCAGCCAACAGCCGGCGGCACTTCACCTTCCTGGCTTCCTCAGCCACGGGCCCACGGCGAGCCAGCGGCCGACGACAGCAGCCAGAAAATCTTGGTTCCCAAAATCCAATTGAGTCTCCTCTCTAATCTTGGATCTGCATTCTTATTTTGCATTTGATAGTAATTAGTCAATTAGAAATTGGTTTGATTTCCTGGATGAAGAGGTGCTAAACATTAATATCATTTCTGTCCACCCAACCCCAGAAACAACAGAAACTGATTGAGTACATCACAACACTAGAAACAGCCGGAACTGAGGATAGTAACAATGGGCAAAATAATGTTGTGCTTGCTCCAACTGTGATTGTTGTTGACCGGGCTGCTCACACCAATTGAACAATTGGATGTAAACATTAGGTAGAAGGGATCATTTGTTTGTACAGTCCTTAGAGACCAACTTGACACATTTATTTGTGACATGAGATTTGATTTGGATTTCTCAAGCTGCTCTTACCATGGTAACCTTGTTGTAAAGATGGTAAAAAGTGATAGTCACAAGTTTTTCCAATGGGTTATCTCTTAATTGAGTTAGGCTTGATTTTGCTCTGTTATTTCAGTCTTGCAGTTTTTTTAATCTGTACTTTGTACTTCAGCGTATGAATTATCATGGATAGTTCCTTCAATTTGAGCCCTAGGCGTCGTGAGATCCTGGCTCCGCCACTGACGTTGAGGATTGGCTGTGGTTTATGGAGGAAGCTTCGCTTTGGTCATGAAGATTAAGTCTAGTTTTTCCTTTTGTTTTTCCCCTGTGTATGTGAGTTTTATTTTGTTATTTTTGCAAGACGTGGAACTGTATCAAACTGTCATTTGTATACTCTGGCTGGTCCTGGACAGAGATTTAATACATATTTTGCTTGAAATTCGAGTTAGTGAATTTTTGGGCATGATATACTGACATGTAACCAATGGAGTTTACGTATATAAAATAAAGCAATTTATACTATCATCAGCTGAAACCTAATGCGATATAATTATTGATAAGCGTACCTTATTAAACATAATCTTAATAGCTTGGACCAAACCGAGACAATATAAGATTAAGGTTAATAAAGATAAAAATAGATATAATACGATATTGAATATTAGCTGATGTAGTGATTCAGATGATAGCATATTGATAACTCATCAACTAAAACTTCAATGAAACCTTGGACAAAATTTAACGATTTGTGCAAATCTACTTAAGTATCAGAATCTAGTAGATCGGATCTAACCAAGACAGTACGAGATTGATAATAAGTTTGATAGATCTAAACAAGATGATAAACTCTATATAAAGTGATCGACATATTGAATATAACCAAGATAGTAAAAACAATCCAAGAAGAGCCGATATATCAGACAAGCAACACAAGCAAGAGCTTAATTAGAATATCAAACTTAACCGAGTAAACAGAGGAAATACTAATTACACCGACATAAGCGAAGTTGGTGAAACTTAATCTCGCCGTAGATGGAAACAAGCCCAACTCGAAACCAAAAACTCACCGAGAACTAAAACTAGGGTGACTGTGCATTGAAAGTTGTATATTGATCTATTGATGATCTTTTACAAAGAACTAATTGGGCACACATATTTAGGATGAGTTCGTATGTTGGAGGTGGGAACTAATCCCTCGTGCGTGCAAAACAAAGCAACTCAATAGCGCATGATTAATTAAGCATTAATAACTAATTTTGTTTGAAATGGATTAATATGTTTTTAAACATTTTTTTGTTAAACTTTTTTTACAACAAAATATGTTGTTTAGCAGTTTGAAAAGCATGCATGATAATAAAGAGGGAGGAGAGTTGGGAACTTCAAGCAACGAACTCAGCCTTATACCTTGGGTTAAAACGAGTCGAATTTTTACACGATTTGATCGGTCCATGACTATCCCCTTTTAAAAAAGAAAATAATAGAGTTGCCTTCATGGAAAACAGAGAAAAGAACAATTCCAAAACAAAACTGTATCTGACACACTTCCAACTACACCTGCTGGAGTCACAGCGTAATCTATCTCCCTGACCAGCCTTAATTTGACGGCAGTCACCAAATTTTACCGTTAACAAAGCTAATAAGGTAGCTAACCATCAGCAAAATTTTTTTACCTCAAATGACATTCAACATGAAAGGGGTTTTATTACCGTAGTAAGTGTCACTCAATTCGTATAAAGAAAGAGGATGCGACCAAAATCGTCTTGCTGTTGTATTTTATTGCCGGCCTAGGCAACACCAAAACACGTGCTATTTGATGTGCACGGAAAAAAGGCCAGCTTGCCATCACTCGTGGTTGAGCAAACTCCAAATCTCAGGCCCTGTTTAGATGGGACTAAAACTTTTAAGTCCCTATCACATCGGATGTTTGGACACTAATTATAAATATTAAACGTAGATTATTAATAAAACCCATCCATAATCTTGGACTAATTCGCGAGACGAATCTTTTGAGCCTAATTAATTCATGATTAGCCTATGTGATGCTACAGTAAACATTCTCTAATTATGGATTAATTAGGCTTAAAAAATTTGTCTCGCGAATTAGCTTTCATTTATGTAATTAGTTTTGTAAATAGTCTATATTTAATACTCTAAATTAGTGTCTAAATACAGGGACTAAAGTTAAGTCCCTGGATCCAAACACCACGTGATAGCTTGCAGCCTCTGCAGTCGCTTATGCTAGAAGTCGCTTATTAGCTTGGTACCACTCGCTTCAAGTTCAATGGTTGAAAACTAACTTCTTTTTTTTTCTGACAGATCTAGCATAAGCGACTTCTAAATGTCTGGCAGATCTACCAAAAAGAATCCCTGGCTCTGGTTTCCAGCTGCATGGAATTCTAGAAAAATCATACTTCTCCCTTTTGACGGAAAATACGGTGACTTGGGAGTTCTTCTTAGCTCCGGTATAGAATCAAATCTTGCATTTGGGTCTAGGGTGCGTTAGTTGGGTGCGTTAGTTGGTTTGATTCTGCAACTAACAAGATAACAATAAAAATAAGTCAGAACAATGATAGCCGATCGGCCGACGAGCCAATGACATATCGTTAGGACCTTGCCGATGCAAATAGATCGAATCAGCTATAAGGTTTACGATATATAAATAAAGCAAAATCCTAAACATATGCCACTGGTTGCAATCTTAATTATTCTGTTCGATTGTGCAGGTTAAGTTATGAATGTTTTTATTCTAGCCGATGGATATTGTTTAGGTTGAATATAGATAATGTATTGGCTAATACTCCAATACAACCTTATACAAGAATATCACCTTTAGTTAAATATAACAAACAAGATCCAATCTCCAGATATAAATGTGTGGCCAAGATTGATTTTAAGTGTGATATATTTACATAGGGTGTTACACTTGCATAAGGGGAAGATATATCATATAAAGCAAGAGTAAAGAATATTAAACATGGAAAACATCCATATACCAGGTAATATTGGCAGAAACCTCTATGCTACCGTTATTTCCAATCGATACCAGGTTAGTTTATACTATTTGCCAACCCGTGCGTTGCACGGGTTGTTACTATTGATAGTAAATATTAAATTTGAATTAAAGGTGTGGGTTACCATTCAAATTATAAATTCTCATATTAAAATAAAAAGGGTGCACTTTAGCTACAACTACTTAACTATTAATTTTGGATTTTATAATAAACTAATAAAACACTAAAATTGAGTGTGCAAAAAGAGTATGACATCATGATTATTAATTATAAATTTCAGAAATATTAAATTATAGTTCATGTGATTGGAAATAAAATGACTTATTTAATAGATTTTCAACACAATCTACCATCTCAATAACATGATCCATCATATTAACGTGTGTTGGACGGGCTATTATTATTCTTATTATAAATAATAAAATTTTAGTAATAAGTGAAACATGTTAGTTATTTTACAAATTATACCTATTTCGTGTAAAAGAAGAGTCCTTGTTAGTTAAAACTTGATAATTATTAATTTCGAATTAAACAAAAAAATTAATTTGAAAAGGGAAAAAATGGATTAGGAATGTATTATATTGGTCAGCACAATCATGTATTGATTGGAAAAAATATATTAGGACAAAGTATGGGCTAAGTTTAGTAGCTATATAGGTATTACTTATTAGGGGGATAATTGCAACATTCAAGAGACTTCAATCAATGTTAGAACCGGGAAAGTATAAAATAGGTCATATAGAACATAGCAAGTTCGACAAAATACATGTGTAAATTGCACATGTGGCGACAGTGAATAGATCTTCTTATGTGCAAGCGGGCTATTTGAGTGATTTGAGTAATAGATCAGTATATTCTCTCTCTCCTTCAAAATTGTTATTGACAGCCTAATTTGTTAGTGAACTATGGGATTTTATTTTATTTTATTTTGCTTTTCATCAAATTGATTATCTTACGGACAGAACATCTCATTCAGTATAGGCAAAAGCTCAGGAACATATTTCATTATTGCAATCAAAATCAGAAATCGCAAAAATATATTAGATGTGTCACATTTGATATGCAGGTTTGGCACAATACATCAAAATCAGAAATCGATAATTTCAATATTATACCTTGTGAAATAGCAAGGTTGATTCCAAAGAAAGGATTTTGTGCAGTAGCCGTTGCCGCGTGCGATGTGCTTGAAAAATCCATTAATGATTAATACACAGAAAAAAAATTAAAAACATGTTTCCCATAAAAAAAGAATTAAAATATACTTACGGAAAAAGAGACGCATCAACGGCTCATGGCTTGGGATCCATAGTCGTCACTCCTGAGATTAATCATTGTTATCCTGAGACCAATCATCCATAGTTTTTTATTGTTATTCTATGATGAACAATTGGCATATGAGATTATTGGTTTTGATATTTGGAGATTATTGGCGAAGTGGTTTTGGAGATGATTGGATTTTCAGGTGATTTATAGGTGATGCTGTTTGTCGGATCCAGTCAGACTGGGCAGGTGCTGCCGGTCAGACCGGCGCTATGCGAGCGGTCAGACCGGTCAGCTCGCAGTCTGACTGACCGACTCTGTGTCGGTTTTGGTTTCGGGTTGTTTGTTTGGATATCCATGATTGTTTCATGTTTATGGCTTCTAGATGGATACTATGTGTATGTAATACTGTTGTTTGCTAACAATGAGTCAAGTTGGAGATAGCTTGGTCTCGGAATATGGTTTCTTTGTTTGATTCATGTGTAGGTGACTTGATGCCTCGGGAGAGTATTGCCGGTGATGGATCGGGAGTCGACTTGGGGATAAGGCGACGTCCGTGACGGTCAAATATCATGCAGGATACTTAGGCTAGAGTTCAATGCACGTGGTTGGTGAAGATTCCATATGGCATACGATGGAGGTATTGCGCGCGTATGGGATGCGGAGTCGACTTTGGAAGGAGTCCAAATTTTATCATCTCCTTGCAAGAAGTCCGGGTCCCTGATCCTCGCTCCGATCATCTCTCTACCGGTGGTGCTCGTCTCCATGTACAGCTGATGGAACTTGTACATTTGTATGGGTAGGGTCTGCACCAGCTCGGGCTTGACAAGCGGTTTACCGAGTTCGTACATGTATTTCAATTCTGCCTTTTCTATTGGTTCAACTCCTAGTAATTGATCCGTAGTTAGACCGGTGTCAGTAATAAATTCTTCTATTGTCATGTCTTCCCCGGTCACCAACGGCTTGATCTCCTGGTTTGGTTGCTCTCCAAGCTGAGGGACTGGTTTGGACTTTCCAGAAGATGTTTTCTTCAGCGTTCGCTCATAGTCCGATAGCTTGATGGCCTCCTTGACAGGTGCAGACATACCCCTGAAGAAGTTCCTGACATTGGGGTCTATAGGAATCTTCTTTTCTGGACTTCGAGGCTTGAATTGTCTCTTGACTTCTGATGCCACGTAAGCGTCAAGCTCCTCTTGCGTGCAATCGTACCCCGGGTCCTTGTTCTTGGCGGCGTCAACTTTCGCCTTCTTTGTTGCCCTTGTGTGGGCAGGCGGTGGAGCTGGGGGGGCCCTTGACTTTGAAGGTGCCGGAAGAGGAGCTTGCGGAGGAGTCGGTGCAGGATCCTGAGGAGGAGTCGGTGCTGGAGCCTGAGGTGGAGACGGTGCTGGCGGAGCATGAGGAGGAGACGGTGCAGGATCCTGAGGAGGAGGTGGCGGAGCCGGAGGAGATGGTGCACGAGACGCCGCTTGTCGCCCAGGGAGGATGATGTACCGCCTGCGCCATAGAATAATGGCATGGCTTGTGTCTCGTAGATGCGTCTCACCGTCTCCTCCAGGGTAATCCAGCTCGAGTTCCTCGTACGCGCCTTCGACCAACTCAACTTCGACCTTCGAGTATCCTGCTGGAATCGGCCTGCAGTGGTAAGTACCTGAAGGGTCCGTTGGGATGGCCATGCCCGACGCCACCTTCATGTTGTGAGAGATTATTTATTAGTAATCAACATATATAAGCAGCAACTAGCGGAATGGCTAAATCTAAAATATATAAACAACGAGGTTACCTTTATTGATAAGTTCTTGAAAGGAATATGCAGCTCACATGGTGTCCGCTGAGTGATGTCATCAACGGGACAGGTCGATTCGTCCTGTGTTTGCATGGCGTCCATGCTCTGTGATCCTACCTGCCCCGTTGAGGCGCAGCTGCTACGGTTTCCTGACGGTCTCACCATTGCAGGAGGAATGGTCGGCTGGGGATCATGGGACCGATGTGCGGCCATGCGTTCATCAACCTTCCTTGCCACCTTCTCTTGCATGTTGAGTTTGTAGCTCGATACCCGGAACTCTAGATCTGCAATCTTCGCCTCGGTATCTCTCTTGCTCCTCATCCGACTCCTGTACGTGTGGATGTACTCAAACCAAACCGTATGTTTCGTGCGTCCTTTCCAAATTCTTTAAATTTTCTGTCTATGTTTCGCCACTGCGAACCATCGGCGGGGTGTCTCAGCATCCCGTCCTGTTGACGCTCTTCAGCGTGCCATCGCAACATTCTATCATTCCCCTTGTTCCTGAACAAACGCCTTAGCCGTGGTATTATAGGGAAATACCACATCACCTTAGCAGGAATTCTCTTCTTTGTTAGCTGCCCGTCAACTTCTCCTGGATCGTCTCGTCTAATCTTGTATCGTAGTGCTTTGCAAATAGGGCATGCTTCTAGGTTCTCATACTCCTCACCGCGATATAGGATATAATCGTTCGGACATGCGTGAATCTTATGAACTTCCAGTCCTAGCGGGCAGACTATCTTCTTAGCCTCGTACGTTGTCTCGGGCAATTTGTTTCCCCCCGGAAGAATGTTCTTGACGAGTTTCAATAAATCGCCAAATGCCTTGTCACTAACCCCATTTTTTGCCTTCCATTGCAAGAACTCCAGAGTGGTATCCAACTTTTTGTGCCCCTGCTCGCAATCTGGGTACAACGAAGTTGTGTGGTCCTCCAACATCTTGTCCAATTTATGGGCCTCCTTTTTACTTTCGCAGTCCTCCCTGGCGTCCTGCAATATCTGACCAAGATCATCCGCAACGTTGTTACCATCAGCATCCCTTTCCTCCTCGCCCGTTTGATTTCCTTCAAATCCAACATACTGAGTAAAGTCCGGAATATTGTCGTCTTCCTCTTCATCTTCTTCCATTTCAACACCTTGCTCTCCGTGGGATGTCCAACAATTATAGCTTGGCATGAACCCCGACTCAAACAAGTGGAAATGAATAGTCCTGGATGCAGAATACTCCTTCTGATTCTTACACTTATTGCATGGACAACAAATAAAACCCCTTTGCCTGTTAGCTTCGGCCACTCTCAAAAAATAGTGCACGCCGTCAGTAAACTCTTTGGACCGCCGGTCAGCGTACATCCTTTGCCGATCCATCTACATGAGTCAAAAAAACCGTACACAAATAATTATTCTTACAATAATGACAGTCATACAATAATTATAAGATATCTTTATTCATACAAAAATCATAAAATATTACACCAAATAATTCTTATTTACTATTTCTAAAGTTTTAAACTAATTTTAATGTGTTTTACTTCTTTTAATTTTCATTTTAGTTTGTTTTCTATTATTTAAGATTAACTTTCACTAGAGTTTTCCTTCTCAACTATTTTATAAAACCTTCTTTAGCAAATGAACTAAATTTCTATATATTCTTTCTTCCCCACACAAATTTTCTCTCTCATCAACTTACAACTAAATTTTGGAGACAAAAAAGTGTGCAAAACATAGCTGCAAATGTAATATGATAAAAAAAAACATTGGAGGATGAAGTTGCAAACCTTTTAGGCACCTCCGATTTGTATGTAATCACCAAAATAAATTCACTAGAAATTTTGGCATGACCTCCCCTCTTTTTTGAAGAAATTTTGAAGCTTGCTCGGGCAGCTGGAGGTGGAAGAAGACATATATATAGGGGTGGGACTTTAGTCCCGGTTGGTGTTACCAACCGGGGCTAAAGATCCCCGGGATCTTTACCAACCGGGACTAAAGTTACGATCTTTAGTCCCGGTTGGTAACAACTAAAGATCCAGGGGGGCCTGACATGCCCTGACAGCATTTGAACCGGGACTAAAGATGATTACCAACCGGGACTAAAGATCAAATATGTCCGTTACCCTTTTGAACCGGGACTAAATATCATCTTTAGCCCCGGTTTTTATTACATCCAGGACTATTGTGGAATTCGGCCGACCGACGAAAGATGGTTTCTCCACAAGTGTCTACTTCGTTCTTCAAACCGCGATCCATCGAATTTAAGGGTAACTTTTATTTTTGCTAAAAGTTTTGGTTGTTTGGGTACACCAATCATTCACCCCCTCTGGTTGGCTTAGTTCCTGTGTTTCGATCCTACGAAATCAACTGATGGCTAGCATGAGCAATGGCTGCAGTGCCGGTGTCTGCACGACGATGCAGTACAAACGGAAATTATATGCACATGTAATTTTAGATATCCAACTTTTAATCACATGTACATTGTATGCGTTGGTTCTTTTTCAAATAATATTTGGCTTAGACTAAAAGAGAAGTCTGAATGTCAAATTTCAGATTTAAATCAATAAAATATTAAATTCAGAGTCCAAGATGGTACACATATTTATTAATTCTAATTTAGTACTTACTTATTTAAGAGAATGAAAACCAAAGCGTTTATTAGCAGTAAAAACTGTTACAACGTAAGGTCATGATAACATATAAAATAGATCACAAACATTTTTTTTGACGGAATACCTGAGTGGATTGCAAGCTAGGAACACTGCATGGATTAATTGTATTCCCTCCGTCCCAAAATAAATTAACTTCTAGAGTTTAAACTTTGTCCCAAAATAAATCAACTTCTACCTTTTTCATCCACCCTTGGTTCGCACATCGAAATATTTTATTCCTTCAATACCACTTACCTACATATCCACCAATACTAATATGCTATTAATAAGGGGTATTTTGGTCATTTATCCACCTTTTTAAGAGCAGGTGCAATAGCAGACTATTAGCCAGCTGCAAATATATTTTAATGAGGTAAAAGATGAGAGAGAAGAGCAGCGGGCTACAGATCTGTAGCCTGCTGCAGCACGAACTCCAAGACGCAATATGTGTATGACATGTGGAACCATATATTAATAGTATAGTAAGCAACTATTGTATGAATTGGCTATTAGATTGGCTATAGATGATTGGAGCTAGTAGTGAACTATACTATTAATACTATTAAATTAAACTTGCTCTAATTTTATTTTGGGAAGCTAATAGTTGCTTCTTTATGGGACAGACAGAGTAGTCTTGTAGGTGCGACCAACACTGATGGATCGATCTTCTTAGGCGCAAGTAGTTGTCTCTGTTGCAACGGGCTATAATCATTGCTCTATTACTTTATAAAAATGCTCTTTCTACGTAAAATTGGTCACATTGATTAGAATATGCAAGTTCATCAACAATACCTGAATGGATTACAGATGCCACGAACGTATACATGGAAGGATCTTCTACTATGCAAGTTGGATTATTTGTGGATAAGCTACACATTCGGCTTCCCAATCTATGTAGTTTCAGATAAAAGATCAATATTTATCGAGAAATGAAATACCATCTGAGCTGGAGATCGAGGTTTGAAGGCTCGTCTACTCCTCGTTCAGCTCACGATTAACCGGCCGATTAGCTAGGATCAAGGTCGATTGAGGCGTTTGTCGTCGCCAACGAACAGTAGCGTTATCGATCTGCTGGTGAAATCCTATCTCGTTTTGCTCACGAAGTCGCGATCACCATTTGTTCTCTCGACGATAACTGCCAGTCGTTATCCCAATTTGCTTCCTCCCAATCGATGGGTTTTAGAAGATTCATGTCGATAACGGCATGACACAAGTAGATCATGATGGGCTTCTAATGGCCCATGGCGTTGATCATTAAATCAGTAGATGTCATTAAAGATCAATGCTAATGATGAAATAATTTTCTAAATAAATGGTCAGATCTTTCTAGTTAACGTGAGAGCTTCCTCAAAGTTATGGGTCCAAGAAGAAAGTTGATGATGAGCTCCCCCCTATTGACCTGGCCGTTGATCAATTTCTTAAGGATCAAGTCATGGAGAAAGAAATCGACGAAGCTGTTGCTGCCATGAGTAGTGAAGAACAAGCAGCAACCGAACAAGGTGAAGCTATCAACCTTGATGAAGACAGTGAAGCTGATGACCAACATCCATCGCCTCCACGCAAGCGTAGAGTAACTCGCAAGAAACCACAAAGAAAGACAAACACTACTTAAAAAACCCTCATAGAGATCGGCCTTATAGGGTCCGGTTCCTTTAAAACCGACACCTACAGGCAGGGAGGGAAGGAGGACTTCGGGGAGGGAAGGAGAAGCGGGCCGGCGCGGGAAGGAATGGGCCGGCGGCCCAAGAAAAAGGAAAAAGGAGGAAAAAGAAAAGATAAAAAGGAAAAAGGATTTTCCCAGGGATTTAATATTGCACTTTGCTCATTTTAATTGGTTAAAATTATTTCCCAGGCTCTGAAAATTCCACTAAAAATCCTGTTAGCTTATTTTGACATGTAGAATCCAAGAAAAATTCCACATGCCGATTCCGATTATTATTTGCATTTATTAATTTAGGGATTCAACTCTAGGTTAACTTAAACAATTTCTTCGGACGATTTATTTTATGAATTTTAAAGCAAGGAGGGGAACTTCAGGGCGTGACAGGGTACACCAATCATTCACCCCTCTGGTTGGCTTGGTTGGCTTAGTTACTGTGTTTCGATCCTACAAAATCAACTGATGGCTAGCATGAGCAATGGCTGCATTGCCAGTGTCTGCACGACGATGCTGTACAAACGGAAATTATATGCACATGTAATTTTAGATATCCAATTTTTAATCACATGTACATTGTCTGCGTTGGTTCTTTTTCAAATAATATTTGGCTTAGACTAAAAGAAAAGTCTGAATGTCAAATTTCAGATTTAAATCAATAAAATATTAAATTCGGAGTCCAAGATGGTACACATATTTATTAATTCTAATTTAGTACTTACTTATTTAAGAGAATGAAAACCAAAGAGTTTATTAGCAGTAAAAACTGTTACAACGTAAGGTCATGATAACATATAAAATAGATCACAAACATTTTTTTTTGACGGAATACCTGAGTGGATTGCAAGCTAGGAACACTGCATGGATTAATTGTATTCCCTCCGTCCCAAAATAAATTAGAGTTTAAATTTTGTCCTAAAATTAAATCAACTTCTACCTTTTTCATCCACCCTTGATTCTCACATCGAAATATTTTATTCCTTCAATACTACTTACCTACGTATCCACCAATACTAATATGCTATTAATAAGGGGTATTTTGGTCATTTATCCACCTTTTTAAGAGCATGTACAATAGCAGACTATTAACCAGCTGCAAATATATTTTAATGAGATAAAAGATGAGAGAGAAGAGCAGCGGGCTATAGATCTGTAGCCAGCTGCAGCACGAACTCCAAGACGCAATATGTGTATGACATGTGGGACCATATATTAATAATATAGTAAGCAACTATTGTATGGATTGGCTATTAGATTGGCTATAGATGATTGGAGCTAGTAGTGAACTATACTATTAATACTATTAAACTTGCTCTAATTTTATTTTGGGAAGCTAATAGTTGCTTCTTTATGGGACAGACAGAGTAGTCTTCTAGGTGCGACCAACACTGATGGATCGATCTTCTTAGGTGCAAGTAATTGTCTCTGTTGCAACGGGCTATAATCATTGCTCTATTACTTTATAAAAATGCTCTTTCTACGTAAAATTGGTCACATTGATTAGAATATGCAAGTTCATCAACAATACCTGAATGGATTACAGATGCCACGAACGTATACATGGAAGGATCTTCTATTGTTCAAGTTGGATTATTTGTTGATAATCTACACATTCGGCTTCCCAATCTATGTAGTTTCAGATAAAAGATCAATATTTATCGAGAAAAGAAATACCATCTGAGCTGGAGAGATTTTGGTGGATTTGTGGATTGGAGTATGTTCATACTGGGATTGTTAATTGATTTTGGTTGCGATTTGTGGATGATTTTGGGATTTGGGGATCTTGGGGATTTTAATTTGATTTGGGAGCAACACGGGCGTCGACGCAGTGACAGTGCTCAGTGAGCTCGGCTCGAATTTTTTTTGGCTTGAGCCAAGCTAAAGGTGCCGGTTTTATTTTCTTCATAGGTGTCGTTTGCTAGTATTGGTGCCGACCAATAGGTGTTGGTTAGGAAACCGACACCTATAACCGGTTGGGAACTGGCACCTATGGCTCTTTCTGTAGTATTGAAAACACCTCCAGCTTCCCCTCCTACCTCACCAATTGCCTCAGTAAGATTTTTTGATCTCATCAATTTCAACTTTCCAACCAGAATTGCTTAGCCAGTAACAACTTTTATAATTGTGAGCAATCCTGAATTCTTCGATGAGCGAATCAATAATCATGCCATTTTTTGTTATCTTGAAACCGTAGGAAAAACGTGTCCAGTAACTTGAACTCCCCCCCCTCCTCCTCGGGCTATGGACCGGGCATCTCCTCAAAGAAGTCCAAGGAACATTGAGCATATTGGAGGCCCTTCGATCAGGACCCCTCTAAAGGGGAAAAGACTAGCCAAAGCACAACCTCTAGAGAGGGCTGGGAAGAGGGGCACAAAGCTGTGCATTGTAGAGTCGGATTAAGATGAATATCCTACACCTGGTGCAAAGCCTGCCTAAAAGCCGAGTGTCGATGCAGCCCAAGAGCCGAAAAGAACTCAAACGGCACCTAGACCGAAGAGGACAATCCCAAAGTTCAGGGCCTCATCTAGGTAATCAAAACAAAACTTGGCTTCCTGACCTATCAAATTGTTCAAACGCTGGTGAATGATGTCGATGATGACTGCTCATGATTAATCCTTATTGAAGATGTCATTTACATAGGATTGTATCCATGTGACAACTTTTTGCAGGAAACCACAAGGCATTGATCCTTCTAGCAAGCCTAAACCTTCCAGGGAAAACTAGTTGGAAACCACTAGGGAATCAACTGCTGATGAAGAGCCCTTGACTGGTTGCCAGTTAGGTCCGA
>CM020186.1:3911757-3953340 GCA_009805545.1 Oryza longistaminata
GGATGTAGACGCGGGCGGCGGCGGAGTCGGCCTCAGTGTCGTCGGAGTCCTCGGCGGCGGCGGAGTCAGCCTCAGGCGTCGGCGGAGTTGGCCTTAATGGCGAGGAGGAGCGGCGGGACGGCGAAGTGAGGAGGAGGAGGAGGAGGGACGCACGGGCGGATGATGGGAGAAAAAAGAAGAAGCGAACCATTTTTCATTTTTTTAATGGCAGAGGTAGGTAATTTTTCCCCCAAAAGCATGTGAAAGCAGGGGTAGTGGTACTTTGATTTGTATTACACCAAAAGCTGACTTTAGGCAAAAGTAGCTGTGGCTTTTTGGCTCTTTGGTTGGCTTTTAGCTTTTGCGCAACCAAGCACACCCTATATATCATATTAAGCTCTAACAGAGTAACATCTACACAGCCAGACAGCCAACATTGAACAAGGATGTAAGCAGTGGAGTTGTAATGTAACACCCATACTGTCTATTGTACTTGTACATACGATATTCCACTAAATCTTGCATGGACTACAAACATCCCGTTAATATTACATGAAGTAGAAACAATGGCAGGAGCCCTGCCTATGCATTCAGGAAGAAATAGTAGCAGTACAATGGAGAAACCCAAGGCATCAGGTAAGGCCAAACTGACAAGCAACCAGGATTGCAGCGAATGAATAAAATCAATAAATACCTAAACCTCAACGTAGAATCAAATTATGAGATGAACTCTAAAGCCCCTCCTGGTTTCGGTTTGGTACACTGTAGTACTATTGCTAATAAAATCCCCTCAATCAAACAGACAATTTCTATGCTTACAACCATTCCAACAGATAAAGACTGCGTCAAAATCTTGCTTCCAACATTGAAACAGAATGAGACTTTCATCCATCACACCAAGATGGACTGCAATTGAAATAAGAAACTGCAAACTAGCCGTAAGCAAGAGAAGCCTGACTGATACGCTAATTTATGTTGACAGGCTACAATATCAAGTAACCAGCTATGGTTATAATGGGATCCATCAGCTAGTCAGAGTGCGATATATGTACCTCACAACCTTATGAACATTTATCATCAGTATGTCTAAGTTACTCTTATTAATGTTTACTACCTAGTGCAACTGCAAGTACAGGCTATGCTGCTCCAACCAAACTTGTGAAGTTTTATCTCAGCAAATAATTTTGATCATGTTAACAGTGGAACATAGATGATAGAAAAGTTTGTCATAATCTGGAGTAATAAAAGACAAATTATTAGAGTCGAAACTTCAAGAATTATTCCTTGCACTAGATTACGGGGCATGACTGTACGACTCCAGCCTCCTCACTTGTTGGACAGTATAAATGGTTAGGCATATTTTATTGTTGCAGTATAAATAAGTGACTTTGAACCTCACAGATAAGCACGATTGATTCTATATTTAGCAAATAAATTAAATTTGTTCTCTAACACAAGCACCAATAAAAAAATATTGACAATGGAGAATGAGAAAACTTTAAAATTTGAATACAAAATTTACTGTAAACAAAGGATATTTGAGAGAACATTATCAGTGGAGACATCCAAGCTTTGCATAGAACTGTTTCCATACAAGCACTCCAACATGGTTTAACTTATGCACAACATAGAATTTGCAGCATACAGAAAACTATATACTATTACATAAGGAATTAAACATTCCAGGTAGCTGTGAACTCCAATATATCTACATTATATCCTGTCAGCTCCTGGCATTCAAATTTCAAAACTCATACAGTGAAAACTAATGGCCATATATGCTGTAAATATGTAGATTCAGTATGCAAAACCATACTTTTTTGTGGTAGAAATTCCTGCTTTAATCTCCAGATTGCAAAGAAAAACATCAAAACAGTAAGGTGTGCAGTGAATATGTGCCCAACAGAATTTCATGAATAGAGAACTTTTAATGACACTTCATTTTAAAAAAAGAACAAGCGACCAGTCATGCATTTGAAATCTACATGAAGAATTCAGCCCATTTTGCAACATTGAGATGCTATGACCTATGACCTATGTGCGTCAAATTCATACTCTAAACAATGGCACACGCATGATGATTTCTCAGCTGGGACCAGCATTAATAGGGTAGATTAGTTGAGTTTGCTGAAAGGTAGCAACAGCCTAATCACTTTCTGTTTTTTGCTAATAGAACATGCAAGATCGATCAGTGAGCCATACATGTTAACTCAATAAAACAAGTCGTTCCTTCTTATTCTGGCATGACAAAATTCATGTGTATCTCTGCCATAATATTAAGGCACTAATTATTGCAGTAAAAAGACAAAATTATCAGAACTGAGAAGCTTTGATCTTTCAAAATCTACAGTATGTATCCAAAACTAAACCATACAAAGATAACATGACCAAAAATGCATCTATGGCGTCTCTGTTAACAGTATATGCAGTCGTGCAGATACCTAGACTTCTGATGGTGTCTTTGCATCGATGGAGAGCGCATGCAACCCATTCTTGAGCTCGTCTTGCAGAAGATCATACACAGCCCTGTGCCTCTTGAGCAGGCTCTTCCCCTGAAACGCCTCTGAGACCACCCGAACATTAAAATGTGTCTCGCCATTGCTTCCTGACACCCCAGCATGACCCTTATGGAGGTGCGATATGTCCTCGATCTCGAGCTCCACCGGCAAAAGCCCGCGCTCAAGGCTCTCCCTTATCCTCTCCTGCCTCCCACCCCCCAAACCACCATTCCCTTCCATCACATCAGCTGGCATTTCCTCCAATTGTTCCTCCTCTGGGCTATGCACCTCTGAACCCTCTTCTTCTCGCGCACCGAAAGCCGCAAACTCGGATTCCTTCTCCTTCGCAGCAGGCGGTTCAGCGACCTCTTGGACCACTTCTTGGCTGCCAATTTCCTCAGTGGTTACCTCACCGGTGGCGATCTCCAGGGCCTTGCGCTTCATGAGGCTGAGCATGTTGAGCAGGCCGCTGTTCCTGGACGGCGAGAGGCTCTGCCTGATCCCAAGCAGCTCGATGAACTCGACGGGCACCATGGCGACATCCCGCGCGGGCGCGCCGGAGAGGCCGAGCACGAGCAGCGCGGCGAGGCCCTTGGTGAGCTGCGCGTCGGAGTCGGCCTGGAAGCTGACCCTGCCCGGCGCGCCGCCCTCCTCACGGCGCGGCGTGGACCCAGACCTGGGGACGCATCCCCGGACCGCGTTGGCATCGGTCTTGAGCGCCGGTCCATGGGCGGCAGCCCGCGGCGTAGGCGGGAGTGCTTGTACCGTGTGCGCGGGTCCGGCACGGACTGGAAGAGCGCCACATGTCGCGCAGCGCCGGGGGAAGCTGCGCCGGATCGACCCCGGAGCCCGATGGCGCGCGGCGCGAGGGGACGGGGTCGGCGACGCGCTTGACCTGGCGACTGAGTTGTCGCGGTAATTAGATTCCCTGCCGTGGTCTGTTCAGATGGTTGTGAGGATGATGGGGTCTTTTGTGAAGAGGTCTTTGGGGGGGCTTGGTGAGGAGGCGAAGGGACGCCGACGACGAGGTGGCGGCGGTGGACGCCATGGATGGAGGAGAGGGTGGTTTCCCGGGTTTGGAGATCAGGACTGGGCGGCGGTGAGGGCGCCGCGGCGAGGCGGCGGGGGCAACGGGAAGGCGAGCGTTCAGGATGCGGTTGCCGGATCGCCGGAGAAGGCGGCGGCGGCGGATCGGGAGACACCGAGGAGGGTCCTCGAGTGGTGGTGGCAGAGGAAGAGGGTAGAGGGGGATAAGGTGTTTTTTTTTTCCTTCTTCGCACGAATCTTAAGGCGATCTAGACCGTTGATAAGTCGACGGAGTAGGAGTATTTCGCTTGGAGACGGCGTCTCTGCTGTGGCAAGGTTGGAGAATGTTCATTCATTTCTTTTTTTTAAGGTCATGCATATCTTTACTCTTTACTGTTATAAAAATTTGAGTTGTTTTTCTGATACTTTGGTACATATCTTTACTGTTATAAGAATTTGAGATGTTTTTCTAATATTTTGGTATATTATCCGTGTATGAGTCGGTTTTTAAGTTCGTTCGTTTTTGAAATACATATATGTATTTGAATCGGGTTTTAAGTTTGTTCGCTTTTCTAAATACATAAGCAGTCGTATAAGAAATCTCTTTAAAAAACATACAGGCTTAACTTGAGATAATCGGACTACTAATTACAGCTCATGAATTTTAAGAAAAACAATATATCTAAGCGAATTCTCACAGTAAATTTCACCTTAATTAAACCGTATAACAATAATAAAATTAAAATAGTGTTCACCCGTTGCAACGCACGGACAATTTCTCTAGTTTATTATAAAAGTTTAGATACAAAAGGTACATGATAAAACACAACAACGGGAAGAACATCCAATTTGCAGAAAGGCCCCTCAGTAATAGCCAAATTGAGCATCTCTACTATTTAAAAAAACCGTAGTGGTGGCGGTGAGTCCTGATCAATCGAACGGCTGACATCTGTTTTAGGATCCTCCCGTACGATCTAACGTACCAGCCTGCTCCCCATCCTTCTGCGCCCGCATCGCCCGCATCCACCGAGGCACCGACCCCCGCGCCTCCATCCACGCTTGCACCAAAGTAACCGCTCCTCCCCCTTTGATGCCGAGCCGCCGTCGATTCCCCTCACTGCCCCCTCCCCTTCCAAATCACTTGCGCCGCCGCAAGAAAGGGCGTCCTTGCCGCCGCCCTTGCCGTCCTCCACCACGAGCTTCCTCCCTTCCCTCCGGCCCGTGCCCCGCCCACCGCAAGTGCCACCGACGCCGCCATCGATCCTCTGTTATTGCTTGCCCTGGAATCAGGGGCGGAGGGCTCGGTAGGGCGAGGTATGGCGCTTGCCATACCTCGCTCCTCCCGCCGACCCCCCCAGGCCCCAGGTCTTCTTCTCCCCCGGCGCTTCGTCCTCACGAGTCGGCGGAGCGGCGCCTCACCTGCGAGCAGCCGCGAGCGAGACCAGGCCAAGAAATAAAGGCCCATTGGGCTTGTTTTTGTGGAGTGTAAAAAACCCTAATCCCTAAATCCCCCAATTCCCCAATCTTATCCATCTCTCTCACATCCATCCGGTGCGGCGCTGCGAGTTGCGACGGCGCGGGCGGTGCGGCAAAGCGGCGAGGCGGCACTGCTGTGCCCTGTGCCTGCTCGTGCTCGAGGAGGGCACGGCAAAGCGGCGCGGCAAAGCGTCGCGGGGCAGCGCGGCTATGCGAGGTGTCGGCATTGGCAGGCAGTAGGCGGCAGCGTCAGCACTCGGCAGCCGGCAGGCAGGCAGAGGCAGAGGTGGGCAGCGGCAAGCAGAGGAGGCAGCAGGTACCCCGCCACTAGTCCATGAGCCATACCTTATTTTTTTTCCGTCCTCCGCCACTGCCTGGAATCCGTTCCTAATCTGCGGCCATCGATCCTTCCTCATTAAGGGTGTCATCTCGCCGGAGTCGTGAAGGCTGTCTTATCCCCGAAACAAACTGCCCCAGCCCCGTCGATGCTGCCACCCTGCCCTTCGGCCTCTGACGCCGCCCTGCCACCTCCCTACATCCTCGACGCTTCCCTCGCTGCCTGGACAACAGCGACGGAGGAACAGGTAAGATTATTAGTGCAGTACCATGTTTGTGCATTTTTCCCGTTCCCTGTTGTGCTAGCGTACATTAGTTCATCGTTTTTGTGTGAACCATATATCAATCTCATTATATGTTTAATTGTTAGAACGATAAAATTTTGAATATTCCATACCGTTGAAGTAAATAAACTCTTGTCATAAGATGGCTAAATTCCCTTTCCTGAATCTGAAGTTCAATTCATGTGCTTCATTTCCTTTTTAGCCTGAGATGCAGAGGTTTGCTAACAAAATGAACACCTGTCATGAGATGATTAAATATGATCATTTTCCTCTAATAATGAATCAGTTCTACTGATGTGCTTCATTTCTACGTTAGCCTTGAGATGCAGAACTTACTACCTTTCCTTCAAAACCTTATTTGTGCATATCCTTCAAAATAATATCTCTTGCATATTCCTTTTATCCATATTGAAAGGAAACCTCAGCTACTAGGCTCTGTTGAGTTGAGGTTGTACTGACTTCTTTAGCACCACCACAACCACAACAACGGCAACAAATTTCAATTATAAATTTGAGCTTGACATTTTATATCCTACTAGCTATTCAGGTCCATTTCGCGGTATATACAGTGGAAATTATTTTTATTTCTGAGCAATAATCATTAATTATCTGAGATGAAAAATTAGAAAACATAGTCTGTTTAGGCCATGTATGCTGAAGTGGTATATCCACTTCTGCTGTCCGGTTCAGTTTCTGTGATATGGTCAACAGTGCTCATTGAGAATTGGCTAAAGATATTTAAATATCCAGTTTTAGCTAATTAAAGACATTTGCTTGATTGAAAATCTCAGGTTTTCAAATCTGTTAACAATACATGACTCAGGTTTTCAAATATTAAGTTTTCAAATTGCAAGTTTTTTAAGTTTCCTCTTGGTGGATTTGCCATTTGCTCTTGTTCTTTACTAGATATGAGATTTGGCTTAACGACCGCTCAGGTTAAAATGCTTTGTTCTGTTCTTCTTATTGGTACTTTTAAATCGTCTCTTCAATGGAGGCAACTTCGTTGGCCAGAAGAACGCTGTTCTGTTTCTTGTTCGAGCTTCAACTAAAACATATTTAAGCTTTTCTTTATTTTAGAATTCATTTGTTTTGTTATGACGGGATGGGGACATGAAGACTTCATGTGCATAGCTATAAAGTTATTGTGCACAAAGTTTCTACGGTAAAAAGTCCATGTGCATAAAGTTTATACATCAACAAGCTTACACACAAAGTTATAATGTAAGAGAAAAGGAAATTTGTATCGTGGATTAGATGTAAGTGAATAAAATAAATTCCTCGCCCTCCGCTGCTGGCTGCCGTGGGTCGCCAGGACCACCTGTCCCTCACGATGCCTCCACCCCCGTCGCTGCGGTCGTCACCGGCAGAAAGAAGAGCCTGGTGTCAACGTCCTCCCTGGCTCTTGTTTTTGCTGTTGCTGGATGCTGGTATGTTCCTCTTGCTGATTTGGTATGGATTTGTTTCTGCTCCACGATGACCTGAAAATGTGCAGTGCATATTTATCTTGATTGTTTCTAAATGCAATTTTTTTCAGCATTGTGTTTCATTAATAGTGGGGATGTGCAACATATCGATTGGTTTGCTCATTTTTCCTAATGCTCGCAAGGAATTGGAAATAATGAGGTTTGTACTTCTTGATTTATCTGCACCTATTTTCATGCTACACAGATGCTCACTCTCGTAATTTTGTAGAGGGGTTTCAACCTGATCCTTTTATTTTTCACATTTGCTATCATTCAAGTGACTATGGTCAGGGAATCATCAACTGACCACTAGAAAGTCCCTTTTAATTTTGAGGAGGCGTTGGAAGGAGATCCTTTTTCCTGTTTGACAAAGTTCTGTCAGTAGAAGAACTGCAGCAACTCAGCAGGTATATCAGACATTCATGCTCTTTTTTCTTCTTTCTTCAAACCAGAAAAAACTTTCAGCAAATTTTGACAATTTACAAATTTTTCCTGAGTTGGGTGAAGGGAAAAGGTTGCAGAGAATACAATCTCTACTTGTACAGAGTAATACGCAGTTTTGTCATTCTTATCTCACCTAAATGATATATGTTCTTCTCCTGACTCTTGGCTATGTCATCGGTGTTTGTTTTGTAAACTGAGCTCTACTAAAATTATTGCAGTTTACTTCTGGGATCAATTTTAGATAAATATATGTATTATTGTTCATGTCGGCGGTGCAGCTATAGTTGTGTTAAGAGGCCACTAATCCGATCAATTTTGAAGAGACAAGAGGATAGATGATGCCAGACGTTTTTGTAATTTTATAGATTAGGGAAGAGAAGACCTCAAAACTGTGGTAAAGAGCACTTCTAAATGTGGATGTCTTTCAACATATAGTCAGGTACCATATGAATATGATGATGAAAAGCACTTTTGTAGGGAACAAATGTTTAGATGATTCAGCAATCTTCTGAAATTTGTATATTAGTCCATTTTTATTAATGATTTTTACATGGACAATGGAACCACAATTGTGGAGATTTAAGAACTTCAGAACCAGTACATCAAGCTATATATATCTTTGTCTTGATAGTTTGGTGCACACGGTGTAATTGCCCTGCACCACATATAGCTACTGTTTTTTCATGTTACTGACGGTAAATTTTTTACAGTAATAAGAATAGAAAGCAAAGATAAATTGAACTATGTGTACTGGTCTCTGCCTTCACTGTATTTTGTTGTTATTAACACTCAAGAAATTGAAGTGAGCCTCTCATTTGTTGTCCTTATTAGGTTAGCCATCACAGTATTTTTTTTTTCCCGTTGCAACGCACGGGCACCTAACTAGTACATCGAAAATTTGTAGACAAGAACTTGAAAAGAACGGGGCAAAAGCAATTGGGTCCTTTGTCTGCTTCTTCCACGGGAACAGCGATCTGGCCTGTGTTAACGGCGACGGTGAAGATGAAAACATGGCAGAAGATAGCCAAGGAGCGAACCCAGTTGAGGCCTCTACTATGGTGGTTGAAGCTACCTTGGCCAAAGAAACAAATCACAGCTGCCCCTTACAAATCTGACACCGAAACCCAAGGAGAAGAACACCGCCCTTGTGTGAGTGGTCACCGAAAAGAAGTTGAACGGCCGGCGCAACCTCTTCTCAAAAGAAATTGGAGAACTTCAAGTTGCAGACACCGAAAAGTAGTATGGCGCGTGGGACTAACCCGGTGAACATCAACCGGACCGCATATGCCAAAAGCAAGGAGTAGCAAGTGCTTCCATCGCCGGAGAACTCTAAGATGGAGACGGAGGAGGAATACGCCACCACCTCCTTTGATCTGCACAAGAAAGAAAAAAGAGAGGACCAACAACGGGATTTACCTGACTATGAGATAAACCCGACCATCCTCTAGACCAATGGCCACCACAGACGGAGAGGAGAGGGAATCCGACGAGGAGAAAAAGGACGCCTAGGTGTGTCCATATCTGGGCCCATATCTGGCCCGACACGCAAAACGAAGCTCGTATTATTGCATGATTAATTAAGTATTAACTAATTTTTTTTGAAAAATAGATTAATATGATTTTTTAAAATAACTTTTATATAGAAAATGAGGGGAAGAACATAGCTTTAGTGTAGTTAATATCAATTCTCTGCATTGTGGTTGAGCCACAACACCAATAAAATAGCAGCCGTCCGATCATCAAAAAGATCTGATCCAAAATGGTTGGACACATGCACCCAGGAGGGCCCAAAATCCAAAAGCCCAATAGACACCGTAGCGTCAATGCAAAATACGCTTCCACCTCCCTCACCTCCCCACGAGGCCACGGCAGATTGGCTGCTACTTCTCCCCGCAACGTGTCCCTCCGGCTCCCCTCGCCAGATCCCCCACCCTCGGCTTTTCCTCCCAGTGATGGAGAGGCGCACCTCCAGCTCCCGGGAAGCACGACCAGCACCGTTAGCTTCTCCCCTCTCCCGCCGCTTCCCCTTCCCGCCTCCCCCATCCCCTTTCTGTTGATTGCTACCGATAGGAAGCACATCCGCCACATCGGGTCTAATGGATAACGCATTATTGGTGAATAATTCACTGTGAATATAATCTACTCCCTCCGTCCCACATTATATGGGACTGGGCACTGTTCATCCAAAATAAGGAGGCTAGCAAAAGACGCATGTACCCCTCATTTACTTAGTACTGGGCACTAGCAGTGAGAGAATATTTGGGTTTACAAGCTTGCCAGCAAATGATTGGCACAAAGAAAGAGTAAGCATTTCTCAGTATACAATGACATTAATGCACATGTTGACAAGAGTCAATTAAATCCCACTCACCTCTTTGCTGCCCAAAATTCACACGCACTACACATTAGCGCCACAAATACACAAGCATTAGCTGTTCAAAATTTAAACTTGATGCTCAGAACCAGCCCGCCATTTTCACTCCCCTGCTCTCACTCACAGGTATAAAAACCAAAGCTCTCATATTACACTCATATTAGCAACCTACTCCAGCATTACACCAAGAGAGACCCTCAACTAATCCATGGAAGAAGAGGAATATGAGATTCCTGATCTCAACCTTGATCCTGGTGTGCAAGAAGTGCTGCAAGATGAAGGTGATGGGATCCCTGACCTTAACCTGGATCCTGCTGTGCAAGGAGAAGATGCCTTCCAATATGAAGATGAAGAGCTTCCTGACAACCAATGTTTTGGTGCTCATGAAGATGAACATCCAAACCCTGCCGTGCAAGCAGTTGAACTCTCCAATGGCCGGAGTGCACAAGAAATTTGTCATCTAAACATGGAGCCAGGTATGGAATCAAAATCTTAATGCAAAGCAAGTTATGGTCTTACTCACATTTCCCATCCTCCCTTCTGCTGAAATAACAGAAACATAAATGTTGAAATTAGCAAAGTTTGTATGATCAAAATTTATGAACAAATTCATAAACTAACAAGCCCAATATTACTTCTTTGCATAGCACAGAGCTTTGCACCTTTGCTATTAGTGTCAATCAGTTGTTGCTTTTAGTCAGGAGTTGTAAACTTCAGCCATCAGTCATATATATACTCTTATGTGGTACTCTGCAAAAATGATGATCATAAATGGCTCTATGAATTTTATTTGCTCATTATGATAACCAACCATTAGCCCAACAGCCTCCAAAGTTTATAAGCGTACATCATGTGTTCTAAATAGTTGGAATCAACATAGTTCAAGTTTTATTTCATAAAGCTGGTTTTAATATCAGAAACTACTAAAACAACCCAAAAATGAATAGTATGAACTTTATATATAACACCACTGCAGGATGACCCATATAGGTATGGGAACAGGTGTTTTTTTTTTTGTGGTAGATGACCTAATGCAAAAAAAAATTTGTGGTCAAGAATGGTTACTTAATTTGTAATGCACTTTTCTGTATATATCATCATACAAAGCACATGACAGGGTGGTTAAAGCCACGCGAATGCACTACTTCATTAGCTAGTTTCTTTGTACAACCTTCAACTTTAAATTTATCTTCGTCACATGTCATGCAGCAAATTATGGAGAAGATGATATTGTATTTGACGATGACGAATTCTATGTTCTCCAAGATCAATCAAATTATGCAGGTACATACATTATTTTTTGCTCATATGTAATCAACAATGATGCAGATGGGGATATCATATGAGTAGCTCATGTCTCACCTTTTCTGTCCATGCAGACGAGGAGGATTTTGATGTTTATTCTCCTTATATGGATGTTGTCTTTGATGAAGATGATCTCCATACATCAAGTGATGAGGCAGGTATGACATGCAAATGACATTCATTAGTGTACTGCAAGTATAAAATATATTGCCAACTGATATGTATATATATAAATATTTTCTTTGTGCAGATACTCAACAAGACAATATAAAGAGAAGGAAATATTTACCAGAAGCTGAGAAGAAAGCTATTTATGGAGCTTTACTTGCAAGTACTATCAATGGGAAACTTGCTGATAGTGATACTACAGCAATTATTGCAGCTATGTTTGATGTGACAAGGAGAGTTGTACAAGACATTTGGACAAAGGCGAAGAAATGTTTAGCAGCAGGTGTTGAAGTTGACTTTAAATCAAAGAAGCCTGGTAATTGTGGCCGAAAAAGAAGTGACATTGATTTGGATCAGGTTTTAGCACTTCCTTTGAACTCAAGGTGTAGCATCAGATCTCTTGCTAGCGCATTGAATGCTAGCAAAAGCAAGGTGCATAGGTTAGTCAAAGAAGGAGCCCTTCGCCGTCACTCAAATAGCATTAAACCTTACTTGAAGGAAGCTAATAAAAAACAAAGGCTCGAGTTCTGTCTATCCATGCTAGATGCTGCTACTTTGAATGCTGAACCAAGATTTATAGACATGCAAAACATTGTGCATATTGATGAAAAATGGTTCAACGCCACTATGAAAAACAAGACCTTCTACCTTGTATTCAATGAAGAGGAACCTGTGAGATGTGTGCAAAATAAAAATGCCATAGATAAAGTTATGTTTTTATCAGCTCTTGCAAAGCCTAGGTATGATGAGGAAGGAAATTGCTACTTCGATGGCAAAATAGGAATATGGCCCTTTGTTAGGAAGGTGAAGTCTCAACTTGATTCAATCTGTTTTTATTGCTTTCAAGACACTTTGTAGCTAACTTGTTCTTTGCTCTATATGTTAGGAACCGGCACAAAGGAGTAGTCGTAACAGGCCGAAGGGTACATTGGTCACAAAATCTATTACGGTGTCGAGAGAAACAAGTAGGGCTTTCTTGATTTCAAAGGTTATTCCAGCTATTGCCTCTTGTTGGCCGAGAGAAGATGTAGGGAAGACCATTTGGATTCAGCAAGACAATGCACGGACACATATTCTGCCAAACGACGAAGCATTTGCCCTCGCGGTGGCCCAAGTAGGCCTAGACATACGCATCATGAACCAGCCCCCTAATTCGCCCGACTTGAATGTGCTTAATCTGGGTTTCTTTGCTTCTCTTCAATCGAAGACATACCTCAAAAATTGTAGTAACATGGATGAATTAATCAGCAATGTGGACGAAGAGTACAATGAGTATAATTCTAACTTGGTGAGTAGGGTTTTCCTAACCCTACAAGCTTGCTTCATAGAAGTGATGAAAGCCGATGGAGGCAATGGCTACAAGATACCCCATATGAACAAGGATCGATTGGAGAGGCTTGACATGCTCCCTACTAGTCTGACTTGTGATATTGCACTTTACAACAAGGTTATGCAGACCTTGTTGAACTAGTCCAGCCTGGCCATACTTTTGTTTTTTTACTCCGATGGAGTTTGTAAGTATGTGGTAATGCACACCTTGTTAAACTAGCCCAGCCTAGCCATACTTTTGTCTTTTGTACTCCGATGGAGTTTGTAAGTATGTGGTAATGCACACCTTGTTAAACTAGCCCAGCCTAGCCATACTTTTGTCTTTTGTACTCCGATGGAGTTTGTAAGTATGTGGTAATGCACACCTTGTTAAACTAGCCCAGCCTAGCCATACTTTTGTCTTTTGTACTCCGATGGAGTTTGTAAGTATGTGGTGATGCAGACCATGTTTAAACCCTAGTCCAGCCTAGCCATACTTTTGTTTTTCGTACTCCGATGGAGTTTGTAAATATGATTTCAGACTTTTGTTATATATAGGTAATTCAGCATAACTAGTTTTAGCAATCAGCAATATGTGATTCTATATTTAATTCAGCACTAATTTCATAACAATGAATACTTAATTGAACCCATTTCAGAACATGTCATTGCATAGTTAATTTCAGCACTAACTTTGGAACAATACTACAATCATTAGAACAATATACTATAGGAGTATATGACTATAACTAGGGCATTTCCATAACAAAATACTAGTCTGGCAACCATATGGAACACTACGGTAATTTGTACACTTATAAACATGGTAGTCCTACATCCATATTGCACTAAGTACTCCTACGTCCATTGTGCATTTCCACAACAAAATACCACAACACAATCACATTCAGCAGTTTGGTAGTCCTAAATTCTTCTACGCTTGCATACCTGGGTATAGGTAGGAAACATGATATCGTGCAAATCTTTCATCTGTAAATTCCGAGGCACACCGACGCCCTCATCATCAGTCTCTGCGTCGGAGATTGACTTTCCCTCGGCGATGCATGCCTTCTTCTCAGGCACACTGACGCCCTCATCATCAGTTTCTGCATCGGAGATTGACTTCCCCTCGTCGACGCATGCCTTCTTCTCGGAGCTTGTGTTCACCTTGCTTGGATTTCCCTCATAGTCCCCATCAGCGATTGCCTTTTTCTCATTGGCCCATGCCTTCTCGATGGTTGCCATGTCGATGCTTGGCTTCTCATACTCTGAAATAGCCCGAAGCCAATCGTGCAACATTGTACTGTAAAGAAGATAAGACAAATCAATATAAATCAATATGTGACTCAATCAAATAGAATGATGCATTTTTAAATAATATTGATGCGTAGGTGAGTTATTAAAGGAGAGCGCATGTGAAAGAGAGATCTTGGGTTTGAATGCCACACATAGAGTGGTGGTAATAATTATTTATTGCAACGATGTGAAGTGTTGGAATATAACTTTTTGCCACATCCATTTTATGGCAATATCAAAATTTATTACAACTAAATGAAAATCGTTTCAATAACCTATTACCACTCTATTTATTGCCACGGTTAGCAACGATTTTAAGATTGTGGCGATATGTATCTATTGCCACAATTTTATCGTTGATACTACGATTTTTTTCATAGCAATAAATTATTTTTCTAGTAGAGATGAGTCGAAAGTTGCTGATTTGTGGGTCCCACCTGCTGACTTAGCTAGTCAGCTGAGGTCGTCAAACTGCCACGTCATCAGAAACCGCTTCCAAAACCACTAAGGGAGTCGATTCGCACCGGTTTTCGGAGATGGGGGAGACGTTACGGTTTTGCAGTTGGGGGAGGTGACTCGATTACGAGCAAGAGATGAGAGACGTAAATAGACTTATTCCTTTTATAAATCAAAATGAACATAATATAAAGTCAACAAACGCACGTTTGAACCTGATTAAGATAATCATATACAAATTTTACCTTGGTTTTCTTTAGCACACTCTTCAAACTGCTAAACAGTGTATTTCGTACGAAAACATTTTATATAGAAGTTTATTTTAGATATTAGATAAATCTATTAAAATAATTAAAACTTAATAGGTCTATAAACTTTCTCGTTTTATATATATGTCTGTATTTAGTCATCATTTTTAATTTTTAATAGGTTTGAATGGACTAAATCTATAAAAACACACCAATTGAGAAGAATTGTTGGTTTGAATTGCACGCGTTATAGGACCATGATGTAATATAGAAAAGTAAACAGTTTTATTCATCCAGTATAGTTTTGGTCCTGGTTTTATCCCTTAACAATGAAACTTATAGTTATTGGTCTCTCAACTCTCATAACCATTTACAATCTACCCCTCTGAGTTCAAGGAAGGATGATTTTTGATAATGTGGCACAATGTGGCACCAAAGTTAGCAAATCAAAAAAAAATTCAAGAACTAACCAAACTATTGCAAAATATAGATTTAAAGTGGTGTAGACAAAACTACATATTTAAGATCAAATTTATATTAAAAAAATAGATTTAGAGCTAATATAGCAAAACCATATATTTAAAAATAAAGTTATCACAAAACTACAGAGTTTAGAGTTTATATCCCTAACAATAATATTATTACAGTTTTGAATATCCATCTTTTTATAAAATTGGAGCTACAGTTTTGTGATAAGGTTATTATTAAATATGTAGTTTTGCAATACTCTAATTTAAATATGTAATTCACTTTAAATTTGTAGTTATATGATAAACTTGATATTAAATATATAGTTTTGCTATACATCATTTTACATCTATAATTTTGTGATAGAATAATTAAAATGTTGATAGTTTTGTGAAACTTACTTAAAAAATAATCATACATCATGTAGAGAAAACAGAGGAAGATGGAAGATGGGTTCTAATATTTGTCTTAATTTGCTTATTTATTTTTTAGCCTTTTATTATTAATCGATATGATGATGTCATCACTATTTCCTTATGGAGCTGTTTGGATGGGACTAAAAAAATTTTTTTTTTGTCCCTATCACATCGGATGTTTGACACTAATTAAAAGTATTAAACGTAGACTATTGACAAAACCCATTACATATCCCTGGACTAATTCGCGAGACGAACCTATTGAGCCTAATTAATCCATGATTAGCCTATGTGATGCTACAATAAATATATGCTAATTATGGTTTAATTAGGCTTAAAAAATTTGTCACGCGAATTAGCTCTCATTTATGTAATTAGTTTTTAGGTAGTCTATATTTAATACTCTAAATTAATATCTAAACATCCGATGTGATAAGGACTAAAGTTTAGTCTCTGGATCCAAACACCACCTATGTAGGCTCCACATACGGTTACATCCTTGAATGCCACATTGTTTGGTTCTAGCAATGAATGTAAATGGTTGACACTTCAGAAAAATAATAGATACCGGCCGGCTTCATAGTTAAGAAACAAAATGTGGGCATGTAATCAGATATACACATCAACATAGATACATTGTTAATTCTCACTTCACAGCATGTATAAAATTCACACAATTATATATACCTCTAAAATAATGTTCATTTTGCGCAACCAACATTTGATAACAGGGTGCATATATATTGGATCTGATCCCATGACCAATTCCATATGTAGGGAGTAGCAAAATCCGGATACCGTTGTAGCACTTTCCCTTATAGTATTTCAATGGTATCGAACACAAGAAACATGTGTGTATTATCTATGATCAAGATTCTATCTAAGGACAACAATTGATGAAGATTTTGGCTAGAGAGGACTCCTATGAACTTAGTGTCATGGTTATGAATACCACATATATAATAGTAGTTGACTAAGCTCGGCATGACCCACCACATACCATGTCTTATACGGAATCATACCTCGTGTATAGAAGGAGTTCCGGATAAGGAAGGACGAATAAAAGTTCTATATGGAAATGACAAGGACTACCCGGATTGTATCCATATTTGTCTCCCTAGTCCTACTTGAACAAGGGGACATATATGGGTATAAATACAAGGCCCCTAGGGGGAGGGACAACAACACAGACCATAGACGCACAACATACAAGCCAACACACGCTAAGACAAGCCGCCGGATGTCGACATCAGAGATAAGCATAGACAAACCCAATATGGTGTCTACAGAGGCCAGCAAGAGAGACCTAGCGCTATCTCTGATATCGCCGAGTGCGGATTCAAGGAGGAAGACTACCCTATCGTCGACTACGTGTTGGTTATCCATGCCGCCAAGTCGACGATGGCTAGATAAGTTATCCCAATTATTGTAATGGTGTGATTACGATGAATAAAGAGCAACACCGGCTTCGACCAACAGGAGTAGGCTATTACCTGTCAAATAAGGGGCCCGAACCGGTATAAAAATTCTTGTCTCCAAATCTTTTACCTCAATCTCGCATATACCCTGGTACAATGATCCCCATACTATGCAAAATACCGTAGTCGCGATCACAAACGTTGACACTTAGCTAGTTATCTTAGTGAAAGGTGAAGTTCTATCGAATGCTTTGGACACTAGCCTCCTCTGGTCTGTCAGGCTGAGTTTGGCCTTGAACTCTATGATGTACCCGAACATGGAGGGATACAAAGGACGGACAAGATTGTCACCACCTGCCGAGTACCTCACTTTCCATGGAGCACACAACAAACGAAGATAATTTCTAACCTAGACACCACATCTAAGTTATTAATTACTACTCTAGCCTTACGCAGGAACTTTCTTCTTTATCCAGGGTCCTAGTACTAGAGCACTTAGTTGCGCACTAAGCGATGAATTAGCACCGATGATAATATTTCTCACTTAAGTAAACTAAGTAAAGAATATAAAGAAGGGTCTAATCTTACTTTATAAAAGGAAGCATCCGCCGAGATACAAGCAAGAAGGATTTTTTTTATTTTTTTAACCTTTTTAATTTTTAATTTTTTTAAAAAACTCTATCAAAAATTATTTTTCAAAATCTGAACCTTTTGGCCACGCCAGCCCGCCTGACGTGGCAAAACAACACTGGCACGCCACCCACAACGGACGTGATAGTTTTGTCCTATCATGCCAGTGAGGCCAACATGGCCAAATGATGTTGTCACGCTAGTGGGTTCGACGTGACAATATTGTTTTGTCATGCCAGTTTGGCTGGCTGATTAAAAGGTTCAGATCTTAAAAATAAGTTTTGAATTAGTTTATTTTTAAAATTAAACATTAAAAATTTGAAAAAATAAAAAAAATTCGAGAAGAAGGCCGACAGTCCCGACGCTTCTCCGGAACTCCGCTGGAAGAATATCGACACTTCGGCACTCCTCCGTAAAAGTGTCAGAGAAAACTCCGATATTCGGGGCATTCCTTTCAGAGCTTCCCCTCATTGTCTACTCAACCCTACATACCAAAATAGAGCTGAAGTTCTAAAAGTGAGTTGCACTCTACTTTGTTGTGCATTGAAGAGTGTGTTGAGCTCCTCCTTTTATAGCCTTCACATGATGGTTGGAATGGCGGTTATAGAGGCCGGTGCGCTTCTAACCGTCATTGGGAAGCCATCTGGGACGTCCACGTGGAAGGTGGAGATAAGGTGGGCCAAGATTAGTTCAGCCGAACCCTTGGTTCGGCCAACTCTTGGGCCCCACCTCTCTCCACCAACTTTCTTCAGCAGCTTGCAGGTGGGTCCCTATGGCCGTTAAGGATAGTTCGGTCCCACTTTAGGTCGATTTCTACAGAGAGGTGAGCCTCCCAATCCTTGTGCTCACGCATGGTTCGCCGGAGGTTCATTTTTGTTGCATGGTGGGGGAATTTTCTCCTTAAATGACTTGCATACATATTTTTACTAAAACTAGTGGAAATGATTAGTAGTAAACCCCTACCACTAATCTTTGCTAGTACATTTCATTTTTTTTATGTAGGAGTTGACGGTTAAAGTTTACATTTAATGACCTTCAACACCGCTGGCTCCTCCAGCCTCGCCGCGCTCATCTACGCCCTCCTCAGGCTGTGGAAGTGGTTGCGGTGTCCCAGCTTCAGCCACACCTGGATTGAGGACTACTTGATCATATGGAGGTGGTTGTGGTGCCGTAGTGGCTAGGCAGGGTCGTCATGCACGCTGATGGCGGCGGAGAGGACACCATGTTGTGCCGAAGTGGCAAGGCGGGGTCGTCATGCACGCCGATGGCGGCGGAGAGGACACCGTGTTGTGCACGCTAGCAGTGAAGGAAGGTCGGGAAGCAGATGAAGCAGGGCAGCGGGAGCCGCCTGAAGGGCAAGAGAGAAGAAGGAAGGAGAGAGGAGAGGTAAGGAAGAAGATAATTGAGCTATCGCCGCCAAATTATTACAACGAAAAATAATTCGTGGCAATATATTGTATTATCGCAAAGATAATTTTTCTGTGGCAAATAACTATATTTTGTTGCAACGAATTACTATCATTGTTTTATTTAGTACTCTTGTTGCAATAGGAAATGAGCTATTACCACGAAAAAAATTACCGTTGCAAAAAAAAAACATGTTCTGTTGCTACAATTTTAATTTTTGTGGCAATTTGCGTAGTACATGGCTGTGATAATTTACTTTTCCCTATTTTCTATTGCCATAATCAACAAATTCATTGCAATAAAAAAATTATCATTTGATAATTTAACTTATTTTTTTCATATGAACATGGATTAGGACAAATTTTATAGCTCTCGACGAGATCTACAACTTTATAGGTGACAACTTTTTCATTTGTAATATTTTAGATACTCAAATCAATGATTCAAATCTCAGTTAGGTAGGCTCAAATAGAATGATGCATTTTTAAATAATATTGATGCGTAGGTGAGTTATTAAAGGAGAGCGCATGTGAAAGAGAGATCTTGGGTTTGAATGCCACACATAGAGTGGTGGTAATAATTATTTATTGCAACGATGTGAAGTGTTGGAATATAACTTTTTGCCACATCCATTTTATGGCAATATCAAAATTTATTACAACTAAATGAAAATCGTTTCAATAACCTATTACCACTCTATTTATTGCCACGGTTAGCAACGATTTTAAGATTGTGGCGATATGTATCTATTGCCACAATTTTATCATTGATGCTACGATTTTTTTCATAGCAATAAATTATTTTTCTAGTAGAGATGAGTCGAAAGTTGCTGATTTGTGGGTCCCACCTGCTGACTTAGCTAGTCAGCTGAGGTCGTCAAACTGCCACGTCATCAGAAACCGCTTCCAAAACCACTAAGGGAGTCGATTCGCACCGGTTTTCGGAGATGGGGGAGACGTTACGGTTTTGCAGTTGGGGGAGGTGACTCGATTACGAGCAAGAGATGAGAGACGTAAATAGACTTATTCCTTTTATAAATCAAAATGAACATAATATAAAGTCAACAAACGCACGTTTGAACCTGATTAAGATAATCATATACAAATTTTACCTTGGTTTTCTTTAGCACACTCTTCAAACTGCTAAACAGTGTATTTCGTACGAAAACATTTTATATAGAAGTTTATTTTAGATATTAGATAAATCTATTAAAATAATTAAAACTTAATAGGTCTATTAAACTTCTCGTTTTATAATATGTCTGTATTTAGTCATCATTTTTAATTTTTAATAGGTTGAATGGACTAAATCTATAAAAACACACCAATTGAGAAGAATTGTTGGTTTGAATTGCACGCGTTATAGGACCATGATGTAATATAGAAAAGTAAACAGTTTTATTCATCCAGTATAGTTTTGGTCCTGGTTTTATCCCTTAACAATGAAACTTATAGTTATTGGTCTCTCAACTCTCATAACCATTTACAGTCTACCCCTCTGAGTTCAAGAAGGATGATTTTTGATAATGTGGCACAATGTGGCACCAAAGTTAGCAAATCAAAAAAAATTCAAGAACTAACCAAACTATTGCAAAATATAGATTTAAAGTGGTGTAGACAAAACTACATATTTAAGATCAAATTTATATTAAAAAAATAGATTTAGAGCTAATATAGCAAAACCATATATTTAAAAATAAAGTTATCACAAAACTACAGAGTTTAGAGTTTATATCCCTAACAATAATATTATTACAGTTTTGAATATCCATCTTTTTATAAAATGAGCTACAGTTTTGTGATAAGGTTATTATTAAATATGTAGTTTTGCATACTCTAATTTAAATATGTAATTCACTTTAAATTTGTAGTTATATGATAAACTTGATATTAAATATATAGTTTTGCATACATCATTTTACATCTAATTTTGTGATAGAATAATTAAATGTTGATAGTTTTGTGAAACTTACTTAAAAAATTATCATACATCATGTAGAGAAAACAGAGGAAGTGGCAGATGGGTTCTAATATTTGTCTTAATTGCTTATTTATTTTTTAGCCCTTTATTATAATCGATATGATGATGTCATCACTATTTCCTTATGGAGCTGATTGGATGGGACTAAAAAATTTTTTTTTGTCCTATCACATCGGATGTTTGACACTATATAAAAGTATTAAACGTAGACTATTGACAAAACCTATTACATAACCCTGACTAATTCGCGAGACGAACCTATTGAGCCTAATTAATCCATGATTAGCCTATGTGATGCTACAATAAATATATGCTAATTATGGTTTAATTAGGCTTAAAAAATTTGTCACGCGAATTAGCTCTCATTTATGTAATTAGTTTTTAGGTAGTCTATATTTAATACTCTAAATTAATATCTAAACATCCGATGTGATAAGGACTAAAGTTTAGTCTCTGGATCCAAACACACCTATGTAGGCTCCACATACGGTTACATCCTTGAATGCCACATTGTTTGGTTCTAGCAATGAATGTAAATGGTTGACACTTCAGAAAAATAATAGATACCGACTGGCTTCATAGTTAAGAAACAAAATGTGGGCATGTAATCAGATATACACATCAACATAGATACATTGTTAATTCTCACTTCACAGCATGTATAAAATTCACACAATTATATATACCTCTAAAATAATGTTCATTTTGCGCAACCAACATTTGATAACAGGGTGCATATATATTGGATCTGATCCCATGACCAATTCCATATGTAGGGAGTAGCAAAAACCACCAGTTTCCTACCCAATTTAAGTACAATTCAGTTCTTCATACTTGCGTTGTAGAAGAATAAGGAAAAACAAAACAAAACTAAAGTTTATTGAACTCATTAACTATACATGTATCAATTGCAGCAAATGGCTGATAATAAATCTTCCAAAATCTTCCACAACACACCCATAGTGATTTCATACAATATAGCTACATCTGGCAGCATGATGGACTGGGCTCGTCCACCATGTGCACATAGTACGGCGTACAAACAATCTTGGATTGTTTTGCTCTTCTTCCTTCTTCTTCTTCTCCTTCTCCTCTTTCTCTTCTTCTCCCTTCTCCCTCCTTTCCTTTTCTCATCAACCGGTGTGACCGTGTCAATGACAATGTGAGTACGCCGCATCTGTTTCCTCAATTCCATTGTCAAACACGTGACATCCATGTTTTCATTGCCAACTATGGTCACCTTATCTTTATCTCGATCGGCTGTGATTGACAAGATTCCTATATCCAAGACAATAATAATCCTAATGAACTAAGGTGTAAGGAATAGGTGTGTAGTTTTCGTGTACCATTAATGTTTATTTGCTAAGAATAATGTTAAAACGGAGGCTTGCAGATTAATTATTAAGGTTATATATATGTTGCCTCAAATATTCACAGTTGCATTTCCTCCCGGAAAGGCAAAAATGCCCATAAGAAAGGGACAAAATGCTCACTCATCTCCATCGACAACTTTATTTTTTGAGGGTTAAGCAGCGCGAGAGCAAGTATAATTCAGTATAAAAAACCATGATGCATAGTATTATATAGTACTTGCAACAAGATGCGATCGAAGTATTACCACTATGTTTAGCAATTATTTGCATAACTTTAGATTTCTTCCTTTCATCCGTCATTGGCACCTTTATCTCCACCTTTATCTACAACGACAAGAAAAAAGTAAATAAATATTTTTGTACTATTCAATGGAATATTCAACATGTTCAGAAAGCAATTGGTGAAATGAAATGAAATTTGAAAGACAATGATGTAAAGGAGTGAAAGTCCAGCCTTCCCTTTCAGAATTAATGTTGACGAAGCAAGTGGATATTTCTCATAGTAGGACATTGTAGTGGTATGTTGGTAACTCCGGCCAGACTTAGAAAGCTCAAAATGGAAAGAGGCTTGCCATAGTTTGAAATTATAAGAAATACCATGGTAGCTCTCTGACTTGGCCGAGGAGTTAGTAAAACTTTTGGGTTTATTTTTTGGGTACACTTGAGTTGTTTTATACTCCCCGTCCTAAAATATATGTATTTTTGCACTTCGACACAGTTTCAAATAGCTACTTTAACCAACTATATCTAGTAAGATGTTTTAAATAAAAACAGTTGCATATATGACAATTTGTTGAATGATATATCTAATAACATCAATTTAAATGATTGATTGTTTTTATTTTTTTTGCTATTAATAGTTAAAGTTAAAAATGTTTGACTTGACACTATTCTAAAAATGCTTATGTTTTGGGACGGAGGGATTACATGTTTTTCCACACTTTCGGTATGTAAGTCTAACTCGTTTAGGCTAGTGTTTAGTTTATTACCCCCCTCCAGTTTTCAAATAATGTTACTAGGTACTATTCAAATTATAACTTAAACCACTGGTCCTTTGTGCAAAAAATATATCGTATATATACTTAAAAGAGTGAAATACTAGCAGTACATGTTCTGACGTAAATGCAATTATACAACTTTCATTAATCATAATTAATTCTTTAAAAATATTAATGGTCAAATTCGAAACATTGATGGTCAGCAGTGACAGATGAAGACGGATGGAGTGCTATATTAGTTTGAACCATAGGAAATACACTTTTATCCGCATACCTCACTTTTCAATTAATATGCACAAACTCATTCAAAAATTGCTGCACAATTAAGTATTGGGTTCAAAAGGGCCCTGACCCATGCATGAGGATGTTGAGAAAGAACTGACTCTAACAGAAGCAGCCAACTCCTAGCAGAGCAGTGGTGGCAATGGTGGCTGAGGGAATGGAGTTAGCGTAGCTAATTTGGTGAACAAATTAACCGGCAAATTAAAGCAACAGAAAAGGTTTCACCATGAGTAGGGATGTGAAGTTATCAGGAATATAACGACAGATCTTTCCCATCTCTTTACTTATGAACATCCACTAAGATCTCCATAGGTTGAGAAAATTATCTTAGACAAAACATTTAAATAAAGGCATAAATATAACTTAAATTTAGTAGTTTATACAGTTTGGGTCCCTTTTGATTCAAAACATAGCCTCGACTTCTATATGTATAAACGTGATTTAGTTGAAGTGCACAGAACAATATCTTTATTTGACTACAAAAATCTATAACATATAAATATAAGGCACCAAAATCATCGAGCATGCAACTTCTTCATAGTAAAAGAAACAAAGAGATGACGCAATCATTATCTAAAATAAAAAAGAGATGACATAATACCTTTCCCATGTTTTCTCCAAAGTACTTCTCGTGCCAGAAAAAAAAAATGCGCTGACAACAAACTTAACTCTCCCTCGTAAGGAAGCTAGCTACTGCAGAATGGTGGTGAACTTATAGAGTTCTCATCGTAGACTCAGTCGCAGGATCGCAGCATACGTAATCAATGAAGCGTAGTAAAATATTGTCTTCGTCTTAAAATATATAAGAATTATTCGAATGGTTGGAAAAATTATTCGAATGATGGGAAAGTGGATACTACCTCCGTTCCATATTACTCGTCGCTTTGAGTTTTTGTTTGTAATGTTTGATCATTCGTCTTATTAAAAAAATTAGAATTATTATTTATTTTCTTTATGATTTGTTTTATTATCAAAAAGTACTTTATATATGACTTATCCTTTTTTATATTTGCACTGATTTTTCAAATAAAACGAATGGTCAAACGTTACAAGTAAAAAGTCAAAGTCAAAGTAACATAAAGTAACATCTATTATGGGACGGAGGTAGTAAAAAGTTAAATAACAAACGGTTGAGATGGGTTGAGATGAAAGAATTGCTGGAGAAGTAACTATATTTTGGGATAAAATTTTAACGTTAGAAGTTATATTTTGAGACAGAGGGAATAAACCGTAACGTGGATTGCTAATTTAATTTTTATGGACCAGATTGACTAGGAAGTCTTTGACGGCAATACTCTGCTGTGAGCTAGTTCGACACGGTCATACGAGAAGGCGACATCCGAAAGGTGAGTTATTGTCTTGTGTGATTTTTTTTTTTTTGAAAGGAATTGTCTTGTGTGATTGACTTCGTTATCTCCTTGACTTAATTAATTCAAGAAATACAACCCCCCCGGTAATATAAAAATTGGTAACATTCATATATACTCCGGTGTTTATGCGTTGTGAGACTAAGAATGTGGTTGTTTGTTCTATGTAATTTGAGCAATCAGATTAATTTGTCCTTAAACAAAGATATTTAACTATCTGTTCTTTAGTACTCGATATTATGTGAAGTTTTGGATATAGCTTATTTTGAAGGAAATGTTGGATTAAGTTTCATTGGGAATTAAATTTGAAATATACTGTTCATATTTCTTTTTTTAAAATACCCTGGATATATTTTTTTGGCACAAATATTTAAAGTGACGTGGGAGTGAGTGGCGCGCGAAAGTGACGTGGGAGTGATAGGCACGCGAAAGTGACGTGGGAGTGAGTGGTCACGCAGAGACAGCTCAAGACCGAGCAGTCTCGCAGGGCGAGCGTGCAATACTGGTTTGGAAATTGAATGATTAGCTATTAATTAATAATAATTAGTGATTAATTAATAACTAATTAATTGATAATCAACATAATTAATTAATAATTAATAGTGACATGCTATTCGGTCTCGGTCGTTGGGCATGCGTGACCGCTCAGTCTCGCAGCCTCCCTGCTCGACGGCGAGCCGTCTCGTGCATTCTCCACGTGATACAGTAATATCGGCAGTATATTTGTACCACTAAAATTGCATACAACATATATTTAAAAATAGTATTTTTAAAAAATTAATTCGTTTCATTGGCTAGGAAATTTTATGCTTTTCTAAAAACTTTAAACAAAATTATTTCACAATAACAAATTGATTTATCTTTAGGATAATTCATTCGAAGAATATTATCTTCCAGCACAGCATGATTGGATATCTTTAGGAATATGATGATGTACACCTCACCCATATTTCCATTGATTTTCAACACCTAGCTTGGCAGTGGTCGGGATGTATGACTCATTTATCACCACAGTGATTGATCATCAGGTCCCCCATTTGAAGAATGAGTGAACGAATGCAGGTTCCCTAGATTTTTTAGCTGGATTTAACTGGTCGATAGTGATGTTTCTAAGTTTTGCTATTTAATTATCAGTTACGTAAGTAGTAAATTTTTTTTATATGCAAACCAACATGTAAAGACTTGCGTACGCCGGGAGAACTCGGGAGATATCAAGACAGAAGAAAAAAAAAAATCAGAAGCTAGCGCACGAGCGGATAGGCCACGGATCCAGCTGGGTCCCGCACAAATAGGCACAGGCCAATGGTCGTGGTAGGTGGCTAGGTGCACAATGGATTTTTCACATTTTGGTTATTTTAGAAAACTTATTTCGTAAATAAACCTCTGAAAAAACTTATCCCAGAAATGGTCCTTTTTGGGGCGCCAGAGTGGCTGGCGCCGTCGTCCAACGGGACGGCGCCAGCCTCCCTGGCGCCGTCCTCCTGCCACCGTGGCACACGCGAACCGACGTGGCAGGAGGAGGGCGCCAAACTTGTTTGCAGCGCCGTGCATCGTTCGGGCCATTGGGACTTTGGGAGGGAAGAGGTGCTTTACAAAGAAGAAAAGGTGCATTTAATCTCAATGTACGGTCATCCACGGTCAATAGATTGGACACTATGCTAGGCCATGTCATCTGTGACGGGTCCAGATCCTAATTTGTGACAGGTAGACACCTCATAACAATGGATGATCAGTAATGACTCAACCTGATTTGTAACGGGTGAAGACCAGGGTTTGCAATTTCGCTTGGCATCGAACTTTTGGAAATGTCGGTGGTTGCCAAAAATTTAAAAATTTCGTGATTTCCAGGTTTTTGGGACCGAATTTATTTAAATTTTTAACATATTTTGACTGAATTTGAACAAATTTCGACCAATTTTATAAATATTTGACAAAAAAGGGAAAATTTTGAGGAAATTTGCGTTTGTCGGTGGGTGCTGAAATTTCAAACCATGGTGAATACCCGATAATGGGAATGCTATTTGGGACGTGCTGCTTAAAGAATACTCGTCTAAAATGAGGTTGACAAGATGACCGAGTGGCATTACCATCTGTCACATATGACTTATCTATGACAGGTTGGTTTAATGGTTTTGATACCCATCCTAGATTTTGATAATGGGAGAAGAATGCTCTCATCACCACCCATCAAAATGGTAAATCACTGGTAAAAAAATAGACGTCTCCCTTGCTAGTTTCTAGTTGCCAACTCATTCATTACTCACAAGAATCACCAAGACAAAAAAAAAAAAAAAAAGCACAGGAGATCTTAATCATCACATTCACACATTCACACTACGTCGATCTGCAAACAAAATAGAGTATAGGATCTGCAAACATCTTGGGCTGCTCTTTTGGCCTTGTCGCGCTGCTCGTCCTCTCCTTGATGAGCGCTTTGTACTGATCGAACTAGCTTCTTGGTGAATTGATCTTGTAATAGTTGGAGTAATAATTGGAGACAATAGCGGCGAGATCATGAACAAACTGAGGGGGGACAGCAGCAAGGTCGTTCACTAGCTGCTGGTGTGGCGGTGCTCGCGGTCTCCGCCGTTGCCACAATCTTCAGAGAGTTGACGACGAAGAGGCAGAAGGGCGAAGAGTAGCAATGACCTCAAGGCCTGCGGCGAGGATGGTGAGCTTGGTCCGATGACAAGGACGACAATCTCGGGGTGGCAACGATCTAGGGCATGTGACAAGGACGACAAGCCTTGGACCGGCAAGAGACAATGGCCTTGGGGCGGAGGAAGAGAGCTCTAGATGATCATATTCCATAGTCCCAAACCACCTAGAGCGAGCTTGCCTTTCTAGGCTCGAGCTCAATACAAGCTCGAGCCGAGCCTATAAAATGTTCGAGCTTTTTGACAGGCTCGGCTCAAGCTCGACCAAGCTCGAGCTCGACTACCGAGCTTGATTTTTAAGTAAAACAATATATATTTCAAAGATATTTTTTAAAAATAATTTAAAAAATAATTAATTTCTAGTTCATCATATTAATAGAAGAGGAAAAAAGAATAAAATAAATATATGATGTCAATATAAGACATACAAATAACATATTTGATCTCCTAATTTATTAAATAACAACAAAAATCATATATTACTAGGCTCGTTGGAAGCTCGAGCTCGGCTCGACAAAGCTGGCGAGCTAAGGGAGAGGCTCAGGCTCTCGTTTGGAGCTCGAGCCGAGCTCGAATCGAGCCTAGGACGAGCCAAGCTCGAACTGCTCGCGAGCCTCGAGCTTTTTTGACAGCCCTACCCGTTGCCTACTCCTGTCTATTGGCCTGAGATGCACAGATGGCAAGCAAACCAGGGTTGGGTCAGCTTGGCTGAGCCCAACAACAAACCATCTCTCTCCTTAGCTAAATAAATCATGAGGACCAAGTTCAAAAGAAATGAAAATAAATAAGTTCTTTTAGAACCAAAATAAATACCTTTATACACCTCACAAGTAAAAAAAAAAATCAAATTTTGAACGTTAAAATCACATTCATGTCTAATTCTTTATACAAGTTTATTTCAAAATGAAATATCACATATTAAAGTATATTTTTTCTTAATTAAATAGTGCCATTTAATTTGAAGGTTTAAAAAATAATATGATTTGCGATACACTAAACCAGAGTTTAATTCTCATTACAAAGTTTTTATCATACTCTATACTCTATATAACACCTTAACAATATGCGCTATAACTAAGCCTGTCAACTAGCATGCTAAATTTATAGCCTTTTATATGTCTGACACAAAAATTTGCAAAGCGTAGCTTTGAAGGATCAAAGGTTGCTATAGAGAGAGGGGGGTGGTGAAAATAGAGACTTCAAATTTGCCCCCAAAAATACCCGTCAAAATATTTCTCTAAATCATTTTTTTAGATCGTAGCTATAAAATAAGCTTGATCAAGAGAAGAAGAGAGAAGGAAAAGGAAGCTGACAGGTAGGACCACGTGGGCCCCACTTTTTCATAAATAATCTTTGTACAGTAATCACCCTCTTAATCCCTTTCCTTGACTCCATGACATGTGGACCCGGTTGTACTAACCCTGATTGAATCTCTTGTTAATTTATGGGTTGATAGCATGTGGGTCCCACCCTATTCCTCCGTCCGTGCACTCGGTCCATGCGTGCCCAGTCGCTGACCGTTGGGCCCCATGTGCGCCGGCCGTTGGACCGCATGCCCGGTCCATCACCTCACCACGGCACGCGCTCGGTGGGCGCGGTCCACCGTGCGCTGAGCCCCGGCGCCATTGACAGTGGGCCCGAGGAAATATTCTTTTCCAATAAAAGGAAACTCATTGTCCTTTGCGTCAAAAAATCCTTTAATCTTCGAAAATTCATATCTTCTAAACCATAACTCCTATTGACTCCATTCAACTTTCATATTTTTTTCTAAAAATGAGATCTACCTAATGTCAGTATTATCTCTCATGTTTTATCTACTTTGTTAGCTTTTGTGTTGATTTGCTCCTTGTCGCGTATAGTTGCCGATCCCGAGGATGATCCAAAAGCTGTTCTTGACGAGGAAGAACCACCACAGGACCAAGGCAAGCCACCTTTAACCATATTGCTTCCTATATGTGCAAAATTATGTTGTTTGTAAATGTGCATGCTTAGGTTACACGTTAAACTGTTTGGCCTCGGTTTGCGAACGCAACCAATGGACCTACCTATTAGTCGCACTTATATTCTATATAGGAAATTGAATGACATGTCCTTGATAGCTCCACAAAGAATGCGCCGACGTCTTACCCTCCGGATATGATTGTCGAGGAAGCTTTGCTTAGCCCTGCCGCGTTTGTATTGTCGTGTGGGAAATCGGACTTCCAATCAACTGATCAAAACCCGATGCTCAGTGTTGGTGTGTTTGCGAAGTAAAGCTAGTTTGCGAACCCTGATGATATGTAGGCTAAGCTTGTCTGGCTGGCTATGTATTGTCGTTAAGGACCGGTTCCTTTGGGAATTCCATCCAAGTATCTTACAGTGCCACCACACGAGTATTATGGGATACCCCTTGGAAAGTACTTAATTAGTCCACGATTATTTTATATGCCAGTAGTAGTGGGACACTGGGATGAGGAGACGAAGTTGTGTGTGTAATGAGATATTTGGCCATGTGTGGCCCCTCCTCTATTGTGGCGATGCAGTACCGATAGGTGTAGGAGCATCCCTAGTGTACCTGAGTAGACGATGGCTATGGCTACCAGATGCTTGTCGTGCGACTCGACCGACTATGTGGTATGGGATTTTTATGGACTAGCTTTGGAAAGGCCTTGCAACGAATTTCCGGTGCCGACAGGTGACTGGTGTCAGTTTTGTGTCGTGTGGGTAAAGCGTACGACCTCTGCAGAGTTTAAACTATTTGGACAGTCGTGCCCACGGTCATGGGCGAGTGTGAGGTGATTCTCTTAGCGTAGTGTTGTTTGTAGATGCTTTGTGAAATTGGTTTGTGGGCTGGGAATCGTTTCCAGAGTCAGCCTGTGTGGCAGATGGAAAACCTAAGTGGATTTGGAACAGATTTGTGTGATCTGAGATGTCTGGTGGCATCATAGTGTGTGTAGGAGCTAGACTGTTTGATCAAGAGGTGATCTGAGCTGAGATGGCTCGTGGAGAAGTAAAGTGAAAATAAGTGCAGGAGTTGGAGAAACTTGAGGAGAACTGAAATGTTGGTATAAGTATACATATTCACTAATTACTCATGACAAGTTGTTGCAAAGCAACTTGTGGAATGGATTGAGGCATGAGCCTCTTTCCGATAACTAAAACTTGACACACTAGAGTTTTGCCAAAGAATCCTTTTGTGCAATGACCAGTTTTCGCAACTAAAACCTTTCGCTTCATTTGGTAGCCGCACATGTCATCTTTCCTATGGCCTGCTGAGTACAAGAGTACTCACCCTTGCTATGTATATAATTATATTAGGCTTTGAAGACGAAGAAGGAGGATATGATCCAACCGCCGAGGAGTATCTTTAGGAGCTTGCCGACTATGAAGACTTTTAAGGTTTTGGGCCTAGTTCCAAAACTGTGCTTGTGGAATAAGTTAGTCACTTAGGTGTTTCGCCTAGCGCTTAGCCGTTAAGTCGCCTTCTGCCGTTAGCTTCCGCTATGTCGTCTTCGCTTTTGTTGTTGTCTTGTGGGTTGTGTCGATGTCCATCTGGGGTTTTGTCCATGATGGCAACTTATGTAAAAACTATCCCAGTGATGCAATATTATAGACTGCTTTGGATCACCGATGTTCTGTGTGTACCAGCTTATGTATCCTGGGACTGATACATGTTATACAGGTGCAGTATCGTGGCCTCCGGACCCGCGAGGTTCGGGGTGCCACACCTTCTCCTTGTGCACGCGCCCTCGGGATCCAAAATTTTCCCACGAGCATGCTCTCGCGTAGGCCCCGCGATCTCTCGCGCGAGTCAACCTTGAAGCGACACGTCACCACCATCGCGCCGCTTCTCCCACGCGCGCGAGCAGGTGGGCTCTCGATCCGTGACTCTCCCTGGCAAGCCAATCACCACGGGCGAAGAGAGACCGTCGATTCACGTTGACTTCCTCCGCACCAATCCGAGCGAGCCACGCATCCCACGCTCAACTGCGCCTCGCCCTGCGTGGTTGTGAAACATCGTGGGTCCCACGCGGTACGGCTCCCGCGCTTTTTCACGAAGATCACGAACCGTCGACTGCCGTATGTCCCGTGCGCGCGCTCCTCCTGGTCTCCACGCATGATACCACGCCTTCGTGACAAATCCGGAGCTGCCACGTCGGCCTCGCGCCATACAGACTCCCGCGCACGCACACGCCTGCGCATGGGCTGTCGTGGGCCACCTTGGACCAGTTCGGACCGAGCCGATGGAGGGTGAAGGAGGCCGCCCGTCCACGTCCCTCTGGGTCATCTCCTTCTCTCTCTCCTTTTCTTTTCTTTTTCTTCTCTGATTTTCTTCGCGACATCCGACACTTGGACTTGACCTTGCGAAGCCTTCCCGACACGATGTTTGTCCACCGTGCATCACCTTGTTCTCAACCTTGTTGTCGATCATTCTGGACCTCAACTCCCCCTGAGTCTAGTCCCGATCCACCGAGACCCACGTTGACCATCAGGAATCATGACGTTAGTCCCACCTTGTCACATGGCCTCTTGACCGTACCAGACCTTTGCTCCTCCCTGAGCGTAGTCATGGTCCTCGCCATTGGCAATGTTGACTTCGATCACCTGCACATAAATGAACCAAAACAACCGCTGTTTGGGCACAGATATCGCAATGTGACCAATATTAATCCACACACACATTTCATGCACTTCCGATACTTGTCAATTTTCCATCACAAAAGAATCATAATCACACATGGTTTCACAAGCTTAAGCTTGGTCGATCTATTGAAACAATGCAACTTCAGCGAATTTTTTTGCAAATTTCAGTTTGCACGTTTTTCTTGGAATCAATATGTTATTACTACCTCCGTTTCAGGTTATAAGACTTTCTAGCATTGCCCACGTTCATATAGATGTTAATGAATCTAGACATATCTACAACATTCTTTCACTTTCACCTCAAGAAAGAACAAATAAGTTTATCTATCTATTATATACTAAAAGTCCATTAGACTTCCTACAAACGCTCTCAAGCGGCCACGCGGACTCCTGCAAACACTCCTAAGTTGCCACGTGGTGCTATAATAAATTAGGAAAAATCTTATATATTCTAAGAAAAAAACCAAGCATCCATCCGTTGATTTTTACTTAAATTGGTGGGTCCAATCTTACAAACCGTTAGATTATATTGACTTCCAACAAACTTATATTACGGTCCCACACTCCATCCCAACGGTCCCACCTCTCTTTCCCCGGCACACGGCACAGGTATTGCACATAGGGATGTACGTGCGGCATAGGTACGTACGTACACTTCCATCCCTTTCTTTCTTTCTTCTATATATAGTTCTATGTATATACAATTACTATTATTTATTAATTATGATAAATTTTAAATAATCAAAGATTATATCATTGTCTAACTATATACAAACATATGTAACTAAATTACCTCTACAATGTTTAAAAATAAAGTTTACACTCTTGCAGACGGAAAACCTGAGTGGATTTGGAACATATCTGTGTGATCTGGGATGTTTGGTGGCATCATAGTATGTGTAGGAGCTAGACTGTTTGGTCAAGAGGTGATCTGAGCTGAGATGGCTCGCAACACTTTGAGCTGAGATGGCTCGTGGAGAAGTAAAGTGAAAATAAGTGCAGGAGTTGGAGAAACTTGAGGAGAACTAAAGTGTTGGTATAAGTATACATATTCACTAATTACTCGTGACAAGTTGTTGCAAAGCAAATTGTGGAATGGATTGAGGCGTAAGGCTCTTTCTGATAACTAAAACTTGACACACTAGAGTTTTGCCAAAGAATCCTTTCGTGCAATGGCCAGTTTTCGCAACTAAAACCTTTCACCTCCTTTGGTAGCCGCACATGTCATCTTCCTATGGCTTGTGAGTACAAGAGTACTCACCCTTGCTATATATATAATTATATTAGGCTTTGAAGACAAAGAAGGAGGATATGATCCAACCGCCGAGGAGTATCTTCAGGAGCAAGATGACTATGAAGACTTTTAAGGTTTCGGGCCTATTTCCCAAACCGTGCCTGTGAAATAAGTTTGTTGCATAGGTGTTTCGCCTAGCGCTTAGCCGTTAAGTCGCCTTCTGCCGTTAGCTTCCGCTATGTCGTCTTCGCTTTTGTTGTTGTCTTGTGGGTTGTGTCGGTGTCCAACTGGGGTCTGTCGACGATGGCAATTTATATAAAAACTATCCTAGTGATGTAATATTATTAGGCTGCTTTGGATCACCGATGTTCTGTGTGTACCAGCTTGTGTATCCTGGGACTGGTACATGTTATACAGGTGCAGTATCGAGGCCTCCGGACTCGCGAGGTTCGAAGCGCCACACCTTCTCTTCATTCACGCGTCCTCGGGATCCAAAATTTTCCCACGAGCATGCTCCCGTGTAGGCCCTGCGATCTCTCGCGCGAGCCAACCTTGAAGCACCACGTCACCGCCATCGTGCCGCTTCTCCCACGCGCGCGAGCAGGTGGGCCCACCGATTTGCGACTCTCCCTCGCGAGACAATCACCACACGCGAAGAGAGACCGTTGATCCGTGTTGACTTCCTCCGCACCAATCCGAGCGAGCCACGTGTCCCACACGCAACCGTGCCTCGCCCCGTGTGCTTGTGAAACAGTGTGGGTCCCACGCGGTACGGCTCCCGCACTTTTTCACGAAGATCACGAACCGCCGACTGCCGTATGTCCTGTGCGCACGCTCCTCCTGGTCTCCACACGTGATACCACGCCTTCGCGATGAATCAGGAGCTGCCACGTCGGCCTCGCGCCATACGGACTCCCGCGCACGCACACGCCCGCGCATGGGTTGTCATGGGCCACCTTGGACCGGTTCGGACCGAGCCGATGGAGGGTGAAGGAGGCCTCCCGTCCACGTCCCTCTGGATCGTCTCCTTCTCTCTCTCCTTTTCTTTTCTTTTCTTTTTCCTCTCTGATTTTCTTCGCAACACCCGGCAGTTGCACTTGACCTTGCGAAGCCTTCCCGAAACGGTGTTTGTCCACCGTGCATCACCTTGATTCCAACCTTGTTGTCGATTGTTCTGGACCTCAACTCCCCCTGAGTCTAGTCCCGATCCGCCGAGACCCACGTTGATCATCAGGAATCATGACGTCAATCCCACCTTGTCAAATGGCCTCTTGACCGTGCCAGACCTTTGCTCCTCCTTGAGCATAGTCCTGGTCCTCACCATTAACCAAGGTTGACTTCGATCACCTGCACATACAAGAACCAAAACAACCGTTGTTTGGACACAGATATCACAACATGACCAATATTAGTCCATACACATATTTCATGCACTTCCGATACTTGTCATTTTTTCATCACAAAAGAACCATAATCACACATGGTTTCACAAGCTTAAGCTCTTGGTCGATCTATTGAAACAATGCAACTTCAGCGAAATTTTCTGCAAATTTTAGTTTGCATTCTTGGAATCAGTATGTTATTAATTAATTTAAGCTACAACATTCTTTTACTTTCACCTCAAGAAAGAGCATATAAGTTTATTCAATTAATGACCAAACTTGGTACTGATACATGCAGAAAAATCGTCCCACCAACAAAACAGAATGGCCCATTGTTTCGTTTTTATCTGTTACAGTCAACACAGATGCACTCATAATAAATCAAGTAACTGTCAAACGCAGGGCATAGTCATGGGGTTTGTTTTGTTAGAAGACTTTAAATCAAAATTTTGTTTGACTCGAACATCGTCAGACTTAGAACTGTTTGGTTTTCAGAAATGAACATCCACTCGACACAGTTTTGAGGAAAAGGACACAAATTTCTACTTGCAATATATTTGCTCCATGTTGCGTGCTCTAGCTTTGCCTTCGGTGAACTCTGATGAGCTCCCGAGTGGTTAGGTCTTTTTGGTTGGGGTTGGGGAGGGGATGGCCGGCACAGCGGAGGCCTAGCAGTAGGCTGGTGGTCATGGCTATTAGAGCAAGTATAGGCCTTGTTTAGTTCCTAAAAATATTTTCCCAAAAAGACCACATCGAATTTTTGAACACATGCATCGAACATTAAATATAGATTAAAAGGAAAACTAATTACACAGTTTACATGTAAATTGCGAGACGAATCTTTTGAGCCTAATTACGCCATGATTTGACAATGTGATGCTACAATAAATATTTGCTAATGACGGATTAATTAGTCTTAATAAATTCATCCTACAGTTTATAGGCGGAATCTGTAATTTGTTTTGTTATTAGTTTACATTTAATACTTTAAATATGCATCCGTATACTTAAAAACTTTACACCCAGAAAACTAAGCATAGCCTTAATGGTAAAGAGCTAACTATTATTTGGATGGACTGAGAGAAAACTGAAAAAAAACCTTACAGCCAACAAATCGGCTTAATTATTAGCCTTGCTCTTAGTACATAAATCAACATCAGTGCTGTTAGTGAAGTGGCATTAATGCCAGTTTTCGGGTCAACACAATACTTTTGGCACTTAACCATCATCGATCCCTGTACCAACATAAATGAGCCATAGTAGCACCTCAATGGGGTCCTCGGTGTGCCCACCAATCAATGTCGGGTTTTGACATCAATCAGCATTGATGTGTTGTGTCATCAGTGCCGGTTGTTGCTTCCTCCCTCCGTGCAAAAAAAGATTCTCATAAATAAAAAAGTAGTAAGAATGATATATAGTTAAAGGGTATTTAAGGGATAAAATTTCTCGTTTTTACGTGCTGGAGGTAGATAAAATAGTAGAAGTTGGTTTTTACGGGACAAAATTCAAACTCTAAAGTTGAGTTTTTTTTGGGACGGATGGAGTATATGTGGAACGCTCGATGGTTCTAACTTTGAGAGATTGAAAACACCTACTCCCTCCGGTTTTATTTTAATTGACATTTTGGACAATGACACGGTCTATAAAATATATCTTTGTCCTTATTTTTCTATGATAATATATACAATAAATACATGTATGTTACTTTTATTATAGAGCTTTGAAAGACAAATATATATATATTGTTCTAGTTTCTTTAAACCAAATATTTTTAAAGTTATTTATGGTCAAAGTTATAAAAGTTTGACCTTAATCTTGTTGAAAGGGTCCATTATTATAAAACCGGAGGGAGTATCAGTGTTGGATTTGTTTGAACCGTCAAAGATAAAGTCGGCATTGATTTATTGTCCTGTAGTAGTATCTGATGAGGTGGTAGCGTGTTGCCTCCGCTGCTGGGGAGGATGACGGCACCGGGTCCTGTGTTTGCGGCAGGAGAAGCTCATCACTGGAGTGGTTAGGAGGCAGTGGGATGTGGCCGATATAGGCCGAGTTTATTATGTGTTTAGTTTACACTAAAATTAGAATTTTGGTTGAAATTGGAACGATGTGATTGAAAAACTGAAAGTTTGTGTGTGTAGGAAAGTTTTGATGTGATAGAAAAATTAGAAGTTTGAAGTATTATTTTGGAACTAAGGGTGTATTTACTTCCACGCCAAAATTGGAAGTTTGACTAAAATTAGAAGTTTGAAAAAAAAAATGGAAGTTTATGTATGTAGGAAAATTAGAACATGTCCCAATAAGAACAATTTACAACTAAAAAAACAAAATCATGCATTAAAATTTGTCTCGATTGTTTTTTATTTGAGAAGTTGCTTATTGATTTAAATTTGCAGTGTAACGGATGGATGGCACCATCATACGAACTGAAATATTTTTCCATTTATAAGTTAATTATTGGTTGGTGGCAATAACCTTGGCAGTGACAATAGATATTTTTATAAGTTAATTATTGGTTGGTGTTAGAAGCAATAACCTTGGCAGTGACAATAGATATTGTTTTATCTGTTAGAGTGTGCAGCCTGGTCCACCGATCGTGGGCCACCCAGATCACAACTCACATCTAGGTCTGCTCTGCCATAGGCCCAACCGAAGCTACAACTTCATATATTGGGCCTATACAACCCAAAAGACTAGTATTATAGGTGAGGATTACTCCTACCTTTTAAGTTATTATGCTCCTCCATCGTTAATTATCGATGTGGTACTAAACCCAATATTATCATTCATCTCGACTATCATTTTCGTCCAATGTCTCTACTCTGTGAGTTCTTGTCATTGATGACCAACAAGAAGAAAGGTGATCGATCGAGATTGATGCAAAAGAATGTCTCGATTCGTCTAGTTCATGGCCACATGGGGTATACGACGTACGACGAATTGGCTACGCAATACTCCATGATTGAGTTGTGTGCCGTCAGTTGCCGGGCGCAAGCACAAGCCACTCAAACGGGTCTTGTTGACCCCCTACATGACGAAGAGGAGACCGTACGTGCTAGGCATGGTGCAATTTTGTCCACTTAATATCGTTCAATATACTGATCCACTCTGTTTAAAAAGTATAAGTAACTTTTTGTTGCATGTTTGCTTTTTATTTTTAAAGAAAGTTATAGCCACTACTGGAAAATTGATCTTTGCTCGGTCGCCCCAAAACCACAATAGTCTCAGTTACAAAAAGAACCGTGACTAAAGATCATCTTTAATCCCGGTTTAAAACCCCATAGCCATTGTACGATCTTTAGTCGCGGTTGGTAATACCAGCCGTCTTTAGTCTAGGTTGTCTGTCCCTTATCAGAGGGACGGGGATCTTTAGTCCCGGTTGGTGTCGCAAACCGGGACTAAAGATCAACACGAACCGGGACTAGATCTTTACTCCCGGTTGTATTATCAACCGGGACTAAAATCACGCGTAGTATATAATCTCTATTCCCTATCCTCTCCCCCATAACCGGTCTCTCCTCTCCTCAGATCCATCTCCCTCTCCTCCTCCCCTTCCTCCTCCCATCCCGACCCTCTCCTCCCCCTCCTCCCTTCCCATCCGATGCCCAGCGAGGGCCGCCTCCTCCCCCTCCTCCCTTCCCGCACGCATCAGGCGGGGCCGCACGCGTTAGGCGACCGGCGGGGCCGCACGCAGGCCGAGTAGCGAGCGGCGGCAAGCGGCGCTACCGCATCCATTCTTTTTTTTTTTACAATTTGTGATTCACTTAGATGTATAATTTTGTGATTTATTGTATTGGATCTGAGATGTTATTAATATGTGACTGTATTGGTCTTGTATGTACATTTTTTAAAGATTGTGACTGTAATGTTGATTTGTGTGTAAAGTAACTTAAATTTATGATGTGAAATGTTTTGGATTTACTTTGATTTGGGGTTTGATTTGGGAATATGCATCCCACTCCGATTTGGGAGAAAATACAGGGATAAACTCTGGCAAAAAACAATGAAAAAAAAAAGAAAATGGGAACCTAATGGACTGCCGCTACCCTCTCTCTTTAGTCCGGTATTGGTCAATTGGTACCATCAACCGCGCACAACAGATTAAGTATTTTACATCAACCTTATTTCAACCGCGGACTAAAAGATGTGTATCTTTAGTCCCGGTTGATAAACCGGGACTGAAGGAGGGTTACCAACCGGGAGTATAAAAGGTTTCTCTACCAGTGAGCAACGTGTACTAGAGTGGGTCAAGGGTCAAGGAATAATATTTTGTTTCATTGATCCCCGCGTAGCGCATGCGTACATGTCTAGCGCAAAACACTGGCATCCGATGGCATTGCATTCTGGGGCTAACATTAAAAATGTGGATTTTCTTGCCTTTTTGCCTCATATTATATTTCGAAGTGATTTAAATTTTGAAGTGTGGTATTTAAGAATAACTTAAAGATACAATGTTTTTACCTATATATCTTTGTGACAATCATGAAAACAAAGCTAGTTATCAAATTAAAGTGACAAATAAACACCTACAATAAACTGTAGAATGAAAATTTATGATTTAAATATTTTTCAGATTATAATATACATAGCTCAGCTTGGCAGTGCTGTAGCGTTTTGGGGTTTTCATATCCTAGGTCTGCAGCCTCTTCTTCTGATGGTTCGTTGCAGTCACTATGGTAAAAAAAAATGTTGGTTTCCTTTTTATTGGGAGATAATTTTCCATCTCTTGTTGGGTCAGAAAACCTCTAAAATATATCCAGAAGAATGCGGTAAAATGGCTTAACGAACAAGTTTTGCATGATTTTTTTTTGGACAAACACAGTAAAAACGCAAGCGCCCACAAAAAAAAAACGCACACTCACTCTATGAATACACATGCATACCATACCCGCATGAGTACCTTCGAAAGACTGACCTGGCATATCTTGAGATTAACAGTCTATCAATTTTGAGTAAATTTCCTGTATATCCTTGAAAATTCATTTAATCCCTTTCATACCACTAAAATTTACCCAATGCCTTCTATATCCCTAAAATTTCAATTTGATCCCTTCCATGCCCATGCCGTTACATTTTTCTTCATTTCACTATTAAGTTTGGTAGCAAATGTCTTGTATGCCCTTGATGATTTAAGTTTGAATATAAGCTTGAAAAACGATTGAAAATTTCGTTTGAGTGTATGATATGTGCATTTTATGAAACTAATGAGACTAAATAATTAGTGCAGAAAAGTTTAACATAAATTTTGAAAATAAAACAAATGCAATAAATTAAAATTTTTATTTGAAATTTTAATAGGATAATAGATTTTTTAATTGGGAGCATTCATATTTCATAAATAATGTATCCGGTAGAAAATTCATAACTAAAAAAGTCTCATGCGATAAATTTTTGCAGTTTCAATAATGTAATTCATAAATTTCTATGTTCATCCGAATGGTAAAATGGTCATTTTTATAAAAATTAGACGGTCAACTGACGGGAGAGGTATGGAAGGGATCAAAATCAAATTTTGGATATACAAGGAAGTAATCAAAATTCAAGGTCATAGAAGGGATTAGCTAAAATTTCAGGGGTAAACAATGGATTTTCTCATGAATTTTCACCATACCATATATAGAATATTGGATATTGAAAGGCCAAATGACTGAAGGAGGCATCCTATTTGATTAATTTTGTAGCCTAAAGGCAATCAACAACTTTGCAAGAGTGGCAGGTTAGTCAGGGAACAGAGAAATAAATGCCATTTTCACATAGGAAATATATAGAGAAACAATAATATAGGCTAGTAAATCTGCAAATTCTCGCTCATATTTTGGAGCAAAAATTTCAGACTAAAGATTTTTTTTTCTTGTTTACAATTTCGAGTTTTCCTTTTAGAACATATATAATTACTTAATTAGCGGCGCAAGGAATGCAGGACAAATTATGCTATTTTACCGTACAGGCCGAATTATGTTAAGGAGAAAGTTAAGAACTGAAGAGCCTATTTGCAAAGGTATGTTGCTTGCTGAACGAATTAATGACCTGCCGATCCGTGCATGCCAAGTCAACAACTCCTGGATCAACAGAGCAGCTACGTCTTAAAATTCTGTTTTTTCCCCTCTTGCTGCCCCTAGGGGGATCTTGGGATCCTTGTAACATGAACGTTATAAAAACTCTATCTCTTTCCTTCCTGAGCTCCTGCCCTTGCCCCTCCAAAAAAACAGAGCAGCTACGTCCATAAACCAATGTCCTACAGAGATTCAAAGATGCTGGCATTAAAGTTGCAGAATAAGACCCCGTTTGGCACAGCTCCAGCTCCCAACTCCAACTTGCCTAGAGCTGGAGCTGTGCCAAACGGTACAATTTCTCTGTTTTTTGGAGCGGAGTTGGCAGAGCAGCTCCACAAATTTGTATTACGAGGGTGGAGCTGGGTTTTTGCTGCTCCACAGCTCCACTCCACCCCTAAAAGACCCACTACCCTTTAAAATTTTGATGTATTTACACAAAAATGCCATTGAACTACCCCTAAACTCCTCCTCCTCCTCCTCCTCCTGAGGCCACCGCCAAACAAAAGCACGGAAAAACTCCCACACTTTTCCTCCTCCTCCAGGGCTCGCTCGCGACAACAATGAAATGCCGCGCCCGCTAATATACACGCCAGCCCAGTAAAAGGCGATCCGATGTGCGGCCGGATCTCCGCTACAC
>CM020186.1:3961895-4006262 GCA_009805545.1 Oryza longistaminata
TTACGAAGACTTTAAATTCAAAATTTTGTCTGACCTCGAACCATCGTCAGACTTAGAACTGTTGGTTTTCAGAAATGAACATCCACCTCGACACCCAGTTTGCAGGAAAGGACACAATGCTACGGTGCAATATATTTGCTCCATGTTGCGTGCTCTAGCTTTGCCTTCGGTGAACTCTGAGGAGCCTACCCGCAGTGGGTAGGTCTTTCTTTGCGTTGGGGCTTGGGGCGGGGGAGGATGGCCGGCACAGCGGAGAGCTAGCCAGTGGCTGGTGTCATGCTATATAGAGCAAGTATAATAGGAGGATGTAAGCGACTAAATACTGCAGATAGAGGAGAGAGAAGAAGGAATTGTAAACTACAACTGGCTTGGACACAGTTTAACCTAAGAACTCGCCGAAGAGAAACAAGTGGATCCTTATTAGGCCTTGTTTGATCCAAAAATTTTGACCCAAAAACATTCACATCAAATGTAATTGGACCCACGATGCAGTAGGCATAAATGTGCAAAAAAAAAATTCCAAATTGCACAACTTTGCCACGTAAATTGCCGAGACGAATCTTTTTGAGCCTAATTACGCCATGCATTTGACAAATGTTTTGCTACAGTAAATATTTACTAATGACGATAATTAGCTTAATAAATTCGGTCTCGCAGTTTACAGGCAAAAAATAGTAATTGTTTGTTAATTAAGTCCACGTTTTAATACTGCAAAAGTACGTTCGTATACTTCCAAAAAAACTTTACACCCAAAGAACTAAACACAGCCTTAATTGGGAAGAGCCCAAACTATTATATGTATGGACTGAGAGAAACTTAAAAACCTTACAGCCCAACGAGCGGTTATATTATTAGAGCAGGTACAATAGCAGGCTATAAGTCAGCCTGCAAACATATTTTAAGGAGATAAATAAGGAAGCTGCAGAACGGCGCCCAAGCGAGCTACCAGATTTATAGCCGCTGTAGCACAGACTCAAAAGACACACTGTGTATATGATAAGTGGGATAGATATTTATAGTTGTAGTATATAACATGTATAAATTAAGCTATTATGCGTTGGCTATGATTGAATGGGAGAGTTGGCTCTATACTATTAAACTTGCTCTTAGCCTTGCCTCTTAGCTACAGAAATCAACATCAAGTGCTGTTAGTGAAGTGCATTAATGCCATTGTCGGTGTTCAACAACAATACCTTTGGCACTTAACCATCACGCATCCCTGTACCAACATAAATGAGCCATAGTAGCACGATAAACGTCGGGTTTTGACATCAATCAGCTTGATGTGTTGTGTCATCAGTGCGGTTGGTTGTTAATGGAAACGCTTATGCGTCTCATGGACTTCTGAGGATTGATGAAAACCCCTATCAGTGTGGATTTGTTTGAACCGTCAAATAAAGTCCGGCAATTGATTTATTTGTCCGTAGTAGTATCTGATGAGGTGGTTAGCGTGTTGCCTCCGCTGCTGGGGAGGCATGCGGCACCGCGCTCCTGTGTTTGCGCAGGAGAAGCCATCATTTGGAGTGGTTAGGAGGCCAGTGGGAATGTGGCCCATATAGGCCCGAGTTTATGCGAAAAATGCTCTACATCCGCCGCGCCCGGCCGCCAGGTGGAGCCGATTCTTCTTTCTTTTTTTTCCACAAAAAGATTGTTCAACTAATTATACTTATAAAGTTTCACTATTTATAAGATCTAATATTGAGTGATTTAAAATACTCTTTTAAAAAAAAAACTCACGTTTTTTGAAACTCTTATTAAGGGAATTTAGTTTATTTGGTCCACTAAAAATGTTTCACCTTAGTGTACTCACAATGTTTTTTACTATGTATAGATCTAATGTTGCCAGTGAATGAAAATTCGGAGCTGCCCAAAACAAAAAAACCTACATATTTTCGCGAAACCCCTTTTAAGCGAAATTCGTTTTATTTATTTATTCCCCATCGAAAAATGTTTCCACCTAGTTACTTTATAATGTTTTACTATGCATGAATTAAATGTTGCCAATGACTGAAACAATTTTTTGCTATTTGCTGAAACATTGCTTTATTATAGAGGTGATGAAACAACACCCGATTTTAAACAGTGAAACATTTTTGATCTACTTAGTAAAACAATTCCGATTCTATACCTGCGTCTTAGAAACATCATGCACAAGATTGCTGATGTATAGATAGACTCTCTCTAATAAATAAGCTATAAACCTAAATTTCCCGTCGGGTAATATACCATGGGTGGTCTTGTTTGAAGATTTACATTGCAACGATTTAATGGCGCCGATCGAGAGTCATTGCATGGATAAAATAATTACGAGAAAAAATCAGGTTTAAAGTATTCTTTGCACGTAAATCGGACGCTGACAGTCAGCATTTGGAACGGTCCAAAAGGCGGGCCCCCGGATTTTTCTCCAAATGATCGGGCGCCTGAAACCGTAGAGTTCCCCCGAGTTTACGAGTGATGTATTAGTTTATACCAAATTAGAACTTTGGTTGAAATTGGAACAACTGTGATACAAAACTGGAAGTTTGTGTGCCGTAATGAAAGTTTTGATGGGAATGGAAAAGTTGGAAGTTTGAAGAATTATTTTGGAAACAAAAGGTGTATTTAGTTCCACGTCAAAATTGAAAGTTTGACTAAAATGTAGAAGTTAGCAGAAAAAATTGGAAGTTTATGTGTATAGGAAAGTTGTGGATGTGATGGAAAAGTTGGAAAGTTTGAGAAAAAGTTGGGAACTAACAAGGGTTAAAACACGGCGTTAGTTCCAAATTTTTTTCTTAAACTCACAACTTTCATCCACATCAAAACTTTCCACACACCACAAAATTTCAACTTTGTCCATCACACCGTTCCATTTCAAAACAAACTACCAATTTGGTTTGAAACTTAAACACACCCATAGCTTAATTTTTCTTCCCCACCAGCAAGCATGATTATTTTGCGCAACATTTTTATGCTTTGAGAGAGATTTAACGTGCTTCACGAGCACCTAAAAGTGGTGTACTAGCTAAGCTTAGAAACATCCAAAAATCATTACTACTCCCTCCGTTCTAAAATATAGCTATTTTTAGCTATGTATCTGGGAGAGTCTAGAAAATTATCAGGCTGTTTTTTAAGCAATGTATCCTTAGATGCCAAGATACTATCAAGCCTACAAATGGCTTATATTTTGAGACGAGGTGATATTATTGAAGATTGTCCTGTAACAATGTATCCATTCCAACTAAACTAATTTGCGTATACCAAGCTAGTACTGTTGACAGTTAGAACATGTCCCAATAAGAAAAAATCACAAACTAAAAAACAAAATCATGACATTAAATTTTGTCTGAATTTGTTTTTATTAGAGAATTTGCTTATATTAAAATTTGCAGGTAACGGATGGGATGGCACCATCATACAACTGAAATTTTTCCCAATTTATAAGTTAATTACTGCGTTGTTGGCAATAACCTTAAGCAGGCACAATAAGATATTTTTATAAGTTAATTATGCGTTGGGTGCTTAGAAGCCAATAACCTGGTTAGTGGACAATAGATAATTGTTTTAATCTGCTTGGAGTGCGCAAGCCCGGTCACCAACCGTAGGCCACCCAGGCGCAACCTCACAACTGGCCTACTCTACCACAGGTCTACCGGAGCCACAACTTTCATGATACTGGTCTACACAACCCAAAAGACTATCGTATAGTATATGGCGGTGAGGAATTGCTCCTGCCTTTTAAGTTATTATGTCCTCCCATCTGTCAATTATCGATGTCGGTACTAAACCCAACTTACGCATTCATCTTCGACATCATTTTCATCCAATGTCTCTACTCATTGAGTCTTGCTCATTGATGACCAACAAGAAGAAAAGGTGAATCGCTCAGATTGAGCCAAAAGAATAGGTCTCGATTCGTCTTAGTTCAGTGGCCACATGGGGTATACACGTAACGACGAATTGACTACGCTACTCCCATGATAGTCCGAGGTTCCGATGTGTCGCGCGTCAGTTGCCGAACGCGCAAGCACAAGCCACTCAAACGGGGCTCTGGTGACCCTACATGACGCAGAGGAGACCGTAGTGCTAGGCATGGTGCAATTTGTCCACTTAATATCGTTCAATATACTGATCCACTGTATTTAAAAAGTATAACAACTTTTTGTTGCATGTTTGCTTTTTTTTTAAAAAAAAAAGTGATAGCACTACTGGGGGAAAAGCGATCTTGCTCGTCGCCCCAACCACCAAGAGTCATCGGTTAAAAAAAAAACGGGACTGAAGATCATTCTTAAGTCCCGGTTTAAAACCCTACAGCCATTCTATGTCTTTTACAACCGTCTTTGGTCTGGTTCATCCGCTCGGTCAGTCCCATATCAGCAGGACGGGATCTTTAGTCCCGGTTGTGTCATAAACCGGGACAAAGATCCCACTTTCCCGGACGATCTCCTAGATCTTTACTCCCGGTTGATATTACCAACCGCACTTAAAATCACACGTAGCTATAAAATCTCTATATCCCTATCCTCTCCCCACAACCGGCCTCTTCCTCTCCTCGATCCATTCTTCCTCTCCTCCCCTCCCTCCCCTTCCTCCTCCCATCCGGCCCTCTCCTCCCCCTCCTCCCTTGCCCATCCGATGGCCTAGCGAGGCCGCCTCTTCCCTCCTCCCCTTCCCGTGCCAGCCGGGGCGACTCGGCGGCCGCACAGCAGGCAGCGGCCGCGCAGCGGTATCATAGCGAGCGGGGCAGGCGGCGCTACCGGCATCCATTCTCTTTTTTTTTAATTTGTGATTCCTAAGATGCTAATAATTGTTGTTACTTGTGTGTTATGAGATCTGAGATGTTATTAATATGTCGATGTATTTGGTTTGTATGTAATTTTTTAAAGATTGTGACTGTATTTTATTTGTGTGTAAAGTAACTTAAGATTTATGATGTGAAATGTTTTGGATGTTACTTTGATTGTTGGGGTTTGATTTGGCGAATATGCATCCCACTCGATTTGGGAGAAAATACAGGGATAAACTCTGGCTAAAAAACAATGAAAAAAAAAAGAAAATGGGAACCTAATGGACTGCCGCTACCCTCTCTCTTTCAGTCCCGGTTTGGTCAATTGAGTACATCAACCCGACAACAGATTGAAGTATTTTTACATCAACCTTATTTCAACGCGGACTAAAGATGTGTATCTTTAGTCCGGATGCTAGTCCGGTTGATGATAAACCGGGACTGAAGGAGGGTTACCAACCGGGAGTATAAAAGGTTTCTCTACCAGTGAGCAACGTGTACTAGAGTGGGTCAAGGGTCAAGGAATAATATTTTGTTTCATTGATCCCCGCGTAGCGCATGCGTACATGTCTAGCGCAAAACACTGGCATCCGATGGCATTGCATTCTGGGGCTAACATTAAAAATGTGGATTTTCTTGCCTTTTTGCCTCATATTATATTTCGAAGTGATTTAAATTTTGAAGTGTGGTATTTAAGAATAACTTAAAGATACAATGTTTTTACCTATATATCTTTGTGACAATCATGAAAACAAAGCTAGCTATCAAATTAAAGTGACAAATAAACACCTACAATAAACTGTAGAATGAAAATTTATGATTTAAATATTTTTCAGATTATAATATACATAGCTCAGCTTAATTGGCAATGCTGTAGCGTTTTGGGGTTTTCATATCCTAGGTCTGCAGCCTCTTCTGATGGTTCGTTGCAGTCACTATGGTAAAAAAAAATGTTGGTTTCCTTTTTATTGGGAGATAATTTTCCATCTCTTGTTGGGTCAGAAAACCTCTAAAATATATCCAGAAGAATGCGGTAAAATGGCTTAACGAAAAAGTTTTGCATGATTTTTTTTTGACAAACACAGTACAAACGCAGGCGCCAAAAAAAACGCACACTCACTCTATGAATACACATGCATACCATACCCGCATGAGTACCTTCGAAAGACTGACCTGGCATATCTTGAGATTAACAGTCTATCAATTTTGAGTAAATTTCCTGTATATCCTTGAAAATTCATTTAATCCCTTTCATACCACTAAAATTTACCCAATGCCTTCTATATCCCTAAAATTTCAATTTGATCCCTTCCATGCCCATGCCGTTACATTTTTCTTCATTTCACTATTAAGTTTGGTAGCAAATGTCTTGTATGCCCTTGATGATTTAAGTTTGAATATAAGCTTGAAAAACGATTGAAAATTTCGTTTGAGTGTATGATATGTGCATTTTATGAAACTAATGAGACTAAATAATTAGTGCAGAAAAGTTTAACATAAATTTTGAAAATAAAACAAATGCAATAAATTAAAATTTTTATTTGAAATTTTAATAGGATAATAGATTTTTTAATTGGGAGCATTCATATTTCATAAATAATGTATCCGGTAGAAAATTCATAACTAAAAAAGTCTCATGCGATAAATTTTTGCAGTTTCAATAATGTAATTCATAAATTTCTATGTTCATCCGAATGGTAAAATGGTCATTTTTATAAAAATTAGACGGTCAACTGACGGGAGAGGTATGGAAGGGATCAAAATCAAATTTTGGATATACAAGGAAGTAATCAAAATTCAAGGTCATAGAAGGGATTAGCTAAAATTTCAGGGGTAAACAATGGATTTTCTCATGAATTTTCACCCTACCATATGTAGAATATTGGATACTGAAAGGCCAAATGACTGAAGGAGGCATCCTATTTGATTAATTTTGTAGCCTAAAGGCAATCAGCAACTTTGCAAGAGTGGCAGGTTAGTCAGGGAACAGAGAAATACATGCCATTTTCACATAGGAAATATATAGAGAAACAATAATATAGGCTAGTAAATCTGCAAATTCTCGCTCATATTTTGGAGCATAAATTTCAGCCTAAAGATATATTTTTTTTGCCTGTTTACAATTTCGAGTTTTCCTTTTAGAACATATATAATTAGCGGCGCAAGGAATGCAGGACAAATTATGCTATTTTACCGTACAGGGCGAATTATGTTAAGGAGAAAGTTAAGAACTGAAGAGCCTATTTGCAAAGGTATGTTGCTTGCTGAACGAATTAATAACCTGCCGATCCGTGCATGCCAAGTCAACAACTCCTGGATCAACAGAGCAGCTACGTCTTAAAATTCTGTCTTTTCCCCTCTTGCTGCCCCTTGTAACCTGAATGTTATAAAAACTCTATCTCTTTCCTTCCTGAAATGAAATCGGCGGAGCTCCTGCCCTTACCCCTCCAAAAAACAGAGCAGCTGTGTCCATCAACCAATGTCCTACAAAGATTCCAAGATGCTGGCATTAAAGTTGCAGAATAATTAATTTAGAAGATGCTACTTGGATAACATCTGGCATTAGACATAGTATTTAAAATGTTTAATTCGCCTAGACTAATTTTGCTCTAATTAGGGTCCTATACAGGACGTTTGAGATTCTGAGAAGTAGTTAGTGCATATGGTATCTAAAAAGACTAGGTTTTTTTTTCAGTTTATGGTTTTTAAGTTTATTTTCTAGGTTATATAACTATACAGATTGTGACAATCTGCACTGTGTTTGAAGAAGCTGAAGATTTTTCTTAAAAAAAAACTTCTGCTGGCATAAAGCTCCCCAAACATTGTCTTAGCCACCTAGGATTAATCTTGAAATGGGCTCACTGAACTCAAATCTCTTATGCAACTCAAATGGACTGTGAGTTTGGGCCTCTGTGTGCAATTGCTATGGTAACAATTCCCGTTAAAGGTAGGTAACAGTGGTAACCATAGTATATAATTGACTATTCTGTTATTCCTCTGAAAATACATATTTCAACTTATATTCTATTGTTGTTCCTGTGAAAATACAGATTTCAACTTATATTGTATTGCAAGGTTCAGGGTTCTCATGGAAATCATTAAATTTACTTAGTTTTTGTTCAGATAGGTACTCGTGATCAAGATAAAAGAATGGGCTAAATTACAAATCACAGTTAGGATCTCAGTAGGCTAGAACACATTGTATATGTGTCGAGCAACCTTGCATGATAAGTATTGAAAAGCTATATACAACTAGTTGAGCGTCAGTGCGTTGCAACGGAAAACAAATATAGTCAACCCCAAATCACATCGGGTAAGAAGATGTTAAATAATCATTGAATGCTAATTGTTGTAACGAAAACTTAATATAGCAAAAATACAGTTATATCACAATCTTGTAAGGAAAAAAAACATGCATCAATTCCAATTTTGTATGGAGTTGGAAACTGTCAGTGTTACGGGTAAGATATACCCTCTACCCTTGGATGTATGTTGTATACTGATATGGTATACCTGCACGTATACGGATGTTTCCTATACAGGTTAAGGAAATTCATCACATAACATAAGCGGAGTCCACGGATGGAAGGAGTCCTACTCGGACAGGGCTGGGTCGTTACTGTATCGTGTAGGGTCCGAGGTCTCCGAGTTCTACTTGGAGACCAACTGACATGCGGTATAAAAAGGACCCCCGGGAGGACCAAAGGCATCGAATCTCACCGCCAACACATCCACCACAACCTACGAAGTCGGAGCCTACAGGAGCCAAGTCGCCGGGTGATCTAGTCGAACAAACTCGACTACGGTCTCGTCGGTATCATCGAGTTCTGCTATTTCCTTTGTAATCTGTGGTTGTCATTATATAATCCCATATCAACCGGATTTGGGCTATTACCTATCAAGGGGTCTGAACCAGTATAATCCCTGTTTCCTGTTTGCTTGATGTCGTACTACATAGATCCTCGTACCAGCGTACCCCAATACCCTCTATATCCGATCTACGGGTATCCCCCGTCGACAGAAACATGACTTTGCCTTAATTGATTTCGCCCAATCTTGTATCTCTTTGGAAAGAGGCATGTTGTTGTGGAGCACCTTCACCTAAAATAAGATGTTTGTTTGTTTTTACACTGCCATTTCAAGTGTCTCTGAATCCTCAACCCACCTTGAACATATGTTACGAGAATTAAATAATGTGCCTCCAATGCTAATACCAGTATTTGGACTAAGCTAAAATGTCTAACTGCAACATGCATGAACAACTCACAGAATAAGGCTAATGCACCATGAAACTCAGAATAAAAACCAATTTGCTGATCTTGAAATAACTGTGTCAATTTCTTTTCTCCCTTGCACATCATGACTACAACAGCCATGGAGTAGGGTTAGGCATTACTCCATATCACTTCAACGTGTATAATTGTATAAATATAACAACGCATATGCCAACATACTTAATTAAAAGGGAGGTACAAGCCTCCAATTACCACAATCAGTGACTCAGTGAAGAACCTGTGCGTTGCAATGGAAAAATAATTTACACCAATACAACTCATATGTGTAAATGGTGCAAAATAACTTACGTCATAATAAGCGCATTCACCATAAATCCACAATATGATTACAACTCCATTGCATAGACACATAGAAGCTTCATGAAATCATAGGCACATTATGCCTATGAACAGATATGGTGATGCCATGAACCTTGCAAAAGATGTTCAAAGTGCTAAAAACAATCATCTAGCAAGCATGATAGCTAGAAGTATCCTAGGCACATGATTTGCATATACTTCTAGCAAGAATCCTTGCTATGAATATCCTAGCCAAAAGGTTTGCACATGCTTCCTTCACACATCTAATTCCACCACACGAGATCTGCCACTTCTAGCAAACATCTAGTTGAAGAGAGAGGGAGAGAGACGGAGAGCCCCTTCACCGACAACTTCATGGGCGAGTGGCTGCTATTGATTTGGCGCCTTGGGGCGGCACTGCAGTGGCGGGGATGTGGCGCATGGCGGGGGAGCAGTTTGGGGGTGGCTCTGCCTCTTTTGCGGGGGAGGGGCGGCGGTGGCAGCTTATGCGCGCGCGCGAGAGGGAGAGAGACAGAGAGGGGAGAAGGCGTGTTTTGCACTATTGGGTGGGGAACGATCTACCTCGACAGGCATTTGAATCCGGGTTGAGATGTGGGCAGCCCCTTCACCGACAATATTGTGGGAATAGAAATCACAATTGAGAACGTTTTAAGGAGTATAGATATTGAGGAATTAATTGAATATATGATATGTGTTATAAGAAAACTATTTTTTATGTGCATAAGGCCTTTTCATGACACTGGTTGTCTGCCATGAAGTTGATTAGGCCATCAATTCAATGTACAGTGACGTTCACAAGTGGCATATATACAATAATTAAACCAAATTATTTGTTCTTTCAACTTCTCATATTATTTATACCATCCACACACATGCAGCAACTAGATCATTTATAGCTTACATCCTCTTGAACTCCTAAAAAAAACTCTACCTAAGATCTCACCAGAGAACTTGAAATTTCAACTGAAATTAATATGTTGAAACACACATGACATGTTAGGAATTATTTTAACATTGGGACACTGTTAACTCACTTCATAGAGTGTAAAATCCATACAAATGTTTCAATTAACCTTGAAAATATCATTTTTCTCAATAAACAATTCATAATAGGGTTCATGCATATACTGGATCTGATCACATGGCACATCACAAATGCAGTGAGTACGTGTACTGATGAAAACCACAACTTCGCCATCTAAAATAACTAAAATTCAGTTCTCCAGACGTGTGTGACGAAGGAGAAACAATGAAACAACAACAGTAACAAAACTTACAACCTGTTTTGATCTCATTAATTATTATGTGTATGTATGAACTCCCTAGAATATACCACTGAAATCTTCGTGAGAGGTAGCTATATGCCTCTATGTATATGCATACCCAAACCCCTGGTTTTGATTTATCTCCGATACACACATCCATAGGGATTACAATATATATCTACATCTGGCAGCATTGACCTGATGATTCGACCATGTATGGAGGATATTGATATGGCGGATAAATAATATTGGGCCAAAGATTTTTGCACTCTTCTTCCATCTTCTTCCTATCCTTCTCCTTCTCCTTCTTCTCATCAACCTGAGTGACCGTGTCGATAATGACATAGGATAATGACATAGGTATGCGGCATCTTCTTCCTAAGCACTGTGGTCAAATCCGTGACATCCATTCTATCATTACCCACCACTGTAACCTTACCTTTCTCCATATCAGCTGTGATGGACAAGATTCCTGCATTATTCAAGACCATGAGATGATGCCTTTGTAAAACTGACTAATGTTCATTCACAGACTAATATTACAATGGAGATTATGTACATTAGCAACTTATTTATTTAGGCAATATGTTATCTCAAATATTTCATAGTTATCTCTCAGAAAAGACTAAATTAACTCACCTTCATCAACAATTTAATTTATAGTTAGCAGGTTAAGTGGTGTGAGAACAGTACAAAATCAAAACAAATGTATATATATGATGCATGGTATAGTACAAGGATGTGATTGAGGTATTACCACATTGTTTAGATATTATTTGCATAACTTTGGACTTCTTCTTTTCATCAACCATTGGCACCTTTATCTCCACCTTTTGCTATAGCCACATGAAAATTAATTAACTAATAAATTAATTAAATATAAGAATGCTGCTTTATAGCATGATTAAACTGTTACATTTATATGCATATATTCAACATAACATGTGCTCATTTTTTTCTTCTTTTAGATCTATATGTAAAAATAGTGAATTATGAGGTAATAAGGACTCAAGGATAATGTGTGCCTTAAATTTTAGAATGTTGATGGAACAAGTGGATATTTCTCATAATTTTTTCGATAGAGACTATTAGAATGTGTGGTACCTCCTCAAGGACTAAAAACATCAAAGTTGGGAAAATTGACAATAAGCTCAACTGCAGTGTTAAATTTTATAGGGTGAGGACCATGGTGGCAAAAGTTGTCCATGTCAAATTGATGAGATCCATTATTTGCTTATGATGACTCCCTTACATGTGAGGCCTAAAGTCATGAACAGACAAGGGGGAAAAATATAAGGGATCGGGTCACCACTTTGAGCAGCAAATAAGGCAATTGACAAGGGAAAGGAGTTAGCAAAACTTGAAGGATTTTATCCTTCTTTTTTACGTCAACTTTTCAGTATTTGGTTGGTATCCACAATTTTTGCCACTTTTGGTATGCAAGTTTGATTCATTTAGGCTTGCTCACTTCAAAACAAAACTCTTCCAAAATTTGCCACATGTGCAGATATGGCTTTAATTCAAAGGTTCCCTCACCATGCATGGTTTTATTTATATATTGGAGGGAGGGGGAGCACTATATTTGTAGATGTGAGGGAAAGAATTGGCTATAAAAATCAATAGGCAAGGGTTTACAGATGATGGCAATGGTTGTGATGGATGAATTATATATAGCTTGGTGTACAAACAGGCAAAAGCAATATAATTGGATCCATTATTTATAGATGAAATGCATAAGAATGTTTACAGATGATGGAGTTAATTATAGATCATATGAATTAGATATTATATATTATAAATTTACTATGTAGCTCGGACTGAGTCGTCTAAGCAATACTGATGTAAGATAAATCGTGGTTTTGGAAGCCTGGCAAGAATAATATGCAACTAATTCAATTAAAGAATTATAAGAATGCTGCTTTATAGCATGATTAAACTGTTACATTTATATGCATATATTCAACATAACATGTGCTCATTTTTTTCTTCTTTTAGATCTATATGTAAAAATAGTGAATTATGAGGTAATAAGGACTCAAGGATAATGTGTGCCTTAAATTTTAGAATGTTGCTGGAACAAGTGGATATTTCTCATAATTTTTTCGATAGAGACTATTAGAATGTGTGGTACCTCCTCAAGGACTAAAAACATCAAAGTTGGGAAAATTGACAATAAGCTCAACTGCAGTGTTAAATTTTATAGGGTGAGGACCATGGTGGCAAAAGTTGTCCATGTCAAATTGATGAGATCCATTATTTGCTTATGATGACTCCCTTACATGTGAGGCCTAAAGTCATGAACAGACAAGGCGGAAAAATATAAGGGATCGGGTCACCACTTTGAGCAGCAAATAAGGCAATTGACAAGGGAAAGGAGTTAGCAAAACTTGAAGGATTTTATCCTTCTTTTTTACGTCAACTTTTCAGTATTTGGTTGGTATCCACAATTTTTGCCACTTTTGGTATGCAAGTTTGATTCATTTAGGCTTGCTCACTTCAAAACAAAACTCTTCCAAAATTTGCCACATGTGCAGATATGGCTTTAATTCAAAGGTTCCCTCACCATGCATGGTTTTATTTATATATTGGAGGGAGGGGGAGCACTATATTTGTAGATGTGAGGGAAAGAATTGGCTATAAAAATCAATAGGCAAGGGTTTACAGATGATGGCAATGGTTGTGATGGATGAATTATATATAGCTTGGTGTACAAACAGGCAAAAGCAATATAATTGGATCCATTATTTATAGATGAAATGCATAAGAATGTTTACAGATGATGGAGTTAATTATAGATCATATGAATTAGATATTATATATTATAAATTTACTATGTAGCTCGGACTGAGTCGTCTAAGCAATACTGATGTAAGATAAATCGTGGTTTTGGAAGCCTGGCAAGAATAATATGCAACTAATTCAATTAAAGAATAATAAGAATCCATGGGATGAGAGTCATGAGACAGCCAATACAACTTAATAAGTAAATTCACAAGGTACTTATTGTTTCAAAATATAGCGTAAACTTTTATTGATATGATTTCAGTTGCAGTAGATAAAAATAAACTAATCTCAGGCAAGCAGATTTGTGGGATTCCGATTGGACCAAGTGGCATGGTTAATAATGGAGATAAAATGGAGATGTATATATGTGGTAAAGACATGCATGAGGTAAAAAAAGTTAATCTAGAGACTTCTCGTGTCCGCAACTGGAAGACGTCATTGTGTAACTGAAACCACATAACGTAATTGAATTATTTGTTTCCATGTACTCCCTCTATCCCATAATATAAGGCGTACACACATTCCAAGAGTCAACTTTAAAAATATTTGACCAACAATTATTATAATATAAATTAAGTTTTTTCTGTTAAAATTAATATCATTGAATTGACATTTAAATTTACTTTAAGATGATTATAATTTTGTTGCAATAAACCTTATAATATATGAGAAATATTAAATCAAATATTAGTTTTGAAGACTGTGCTAAGTTTGACAGTGCCTTATATTATGAGATGGAGGGAGTATTAATCTACACAGCATATCATAGCTAGCCTATCTGACCTGACCATTGAAATTCAATATTTATTATGTACAATTTTATAAGGACATTGAATATAAATTACATATAAGTTCGTAATTGTAGTTATTCTTTTTTCAATGTAGGGGGCATGAAAAGGATTGTATGCTGCGATTGTAACAACACATATTATATGTCTCAATGAAAATGCCAGATTTATTTCTGTTATGAAAAAAAAAAAACTATGGCTGGATGATAAATAGGACTGAGTGTGTGACAATTATTCGAGAACACAAAGGAAGGTATTAAAATTATTTTTAAAAATAGGTTTTGAGATATTTATATTTTGAACTAACACTAAACACATATAGATATAATATACCACAAAAAATACTCCCTCTGTTCATAAAATACAGTTTTAACTTTAAGGTGTTAATTTTGAAAACACTATCTTTTAATGATAAAATTTTATAACATTTAAGGTATACCTGCGCTTCGCGAAATTTCAATATTATGATTATACACGGGTTATGAAAATGGCATGCCAACCAATGCGTTTATTTTCTAGTATTTACTATTGAAAAGTTTTAAACATGTTGATGTGGGTGAAAGTGAAAAACTGCTACCCACTAGTAATTAAATGAATGTAGTGGCATGAATGAAGCGGTTGAGAGATACTGATAATAAGAAAGCGGAAAATTTGGTACTCCCTCTATTCTAAATTGATCTACATATATATTTTTTAGGTTATTCCTAAATGATCATTATATTTGTGTTCATTCATTAAGTCTATTCATTATTTGTGCATTGGAGTAAATGGACATTGATGCATGCATCCATGCACACAAGTATTTATAATCCACATGTAATATCTTGATTTACTATTGACTAGGAAATAGTGGGGATGGTGCATGCATTGAGTTTGTTGCTAGAGTAAATACAGTATAAGAGAGTTATTATCTTTTCTGGGTCTTGATGTACCTATGAAATATGTAGATCAATTTGAAATGGAGAGAGCAATAAGAGAAGTAAATTAAAGAAGACCACGTTACTGGCTTACTGCATGGACAGAATACCTTTCCCATATCTTCACGAAAGAAGGCTAGTCGACACCGGCAAAAGTAAAAAAATGCCAACAAACTTTATTTTGTCCCCTAGGGACGAAGCTAGCTATATATCTTGTCAATCTTGAAGTGATATCTTACTATGCAAGCATGCACTGAACTGAAGAATGCTAGTATACTGAATTTATAGATCACCCCGGCCCTCAGCTTAGAGAAATCAGCATGCATATGACTTAGTCGCAGCACATCTAGTCTAGCTAATTTGTTCATATAATAGACTTGCTAGTGTCAGCTTAATTAATTTTCTGTGGACCAAATCGATTATTGCTTTTGAGCTAGTCCAGGCCTGCAGATACGAAGGCGACATATCCCAAGGGTTGTATGGCCGACATGGTTGCGCTAGTCTGAACTTATGAAGCAGTCTACCTGCATGCATTTTCTGTTTCCAGTAGTCTACCTCTAGCAGAGACATAAACTGACAAGATGATTGAGACTGACTATTTTCACAATCTTCCTCTCTAGCGTATTCTTCGCGTAGACGACTCACTACTACAGAAAGGGTAAAAGGTGCTGGTTCGGAAACCCTAATAGGTGCCGGTTTTCCGAACCGGCACAAAGGAGGCGGCACTGATGATACTTGTCATCGGTGCCGGTTCTAGAACCGGCACCTATTAGGTAATAGGTGCCGGTTTTGAGGTCAAAACCGGCACCTATATGGTCCTAATAGGTGCCGGTTCTAAGCCAAATTGCCACGTGGTTGTTAAAATAGGTGCCCGTTTTTAGTTTAAAACCGGCACCTATATGGTGCTAATAGGTGCCGGTTCAAGCCTAAAAACCGGCACCTATTTGTTGGGTCAAAAAAAAATAAAAATCACAGGAAATTCATCCAAACAACCCCAATTCCATACAAACCCAAATTCATCCCTACAACCCCACATCCATACAGCACATTCATTCACAATCCTCCTTCATTAACATTCATATTCACATTCACATTCACATTCAAAACAAATAAAAACCTATAATCCTAAGTCAAAATTCGCTAAGCATAAAAATTCGCAAGTCCAAAATTTCCTATCTTTGAATCCTAAACATTTGCATATATATCCTAACTCAAAATATGCTAAGTTTAAAATTCCCAAGTCGAAAGACTGTAAGTCTAAAATTTATTGCACTCCTAGCGCTACAATCAGCATACATATGTACTGCATTTTGTTCTATTGCACTCCTAGCATGTCCACTTTGTCAGCTATGTGCATCAAAATCTTAGGTGCCGGCATTTTCAGAAAATAAACATAAAGCATCACGGCCATGTGTAGATATAAGTAAAATAAGGGCAACAGATGATTAAATATAGTTGTGGTTTGTACAGTATTAAGGATTTAAGGTGGGGATTTCTACCAGATCATTTGAAGTGTGCCTCTGAATTTGCTAAGTTTGTTGCCTGGTTAAAACAACAACAATTAGGCATGACATTCATGAGTTGTTCCACTATGTTTATCATATACTTCAAACCCTCCTATAAGATTTACAGCAAATGAAAGCACACACTACTGAATCCAGATTAGTGTTCAACAGTTCAGTAGCCACCAAATCCCAGTGTACTACTGAATCCAGATTCAGTTTCCTTTTAATTAAACAGATGATATCTATGTGCACGAAGGTAATCAAGAGGTCTGATGGCAAACAAAACAACAACATCTACTGTTAGCCTATCTAAACTACAGGAGAACATATTGCCAAATACTTTTTGTACATAAACACATTCATGTCGAGTATTCACCTGTTTGGAAGTTAACTGTAGATGATCGACCACCTAAAAGAATGAAGCAACCAAATTTATGGATCTCAATAACTAAAGATGAATAATTAAAGACCAAATCTAAATAATGCAATAAATAGCAAATGAACGCAGGCACTACTTAATACTTATCAGAGGATGCTTAAAATGTAACAGAAAGAGCAATAATTAGTTTAGCATGAATATGTAATCAACAATTAAGCAAAAAAAGGCATAGAATTAATTTAGATCATTCACCAGAAAAATTTTTTTTGCAGAAAACCTTAATTCAGGTGAGTATTAAGCTTAATATTTCTAGTTTCAGGTGAGTATTAAACTGAATTCAGTTGAGTATTAAGCTTAATATTTCTAGTTTAATCCTATAAAAATATTTCTAGTTTCTAACAATTTCTAAGAGCTTAGCACCTGTCAATATCACTTAGCACACAAAAACAGCATCTGCATGTGAGTATTAAGTCAACATAATAGAAATAAGATTGCAACCTTTCTGAAATATCAACTGATACCAAAACGATACCAACAATATCACCGTTTTTTCAATCAGCAATTCAACACCATAATACCAGGCCTAATCAAGCATTTCTCATGTGCATCTTCAATTAATCTACAGATGTAATCTACAGATCACCATTGTTCATTTTCCTCTAGGCTGCTCTTTGTCCTAAGATGCAATACAACAAACAGGTGGAGTGCAGCGTAGGTGATAGGGAAATGATTTACTGCCAAGAGATGGGAGAAGAATGCATACCTGTATACCGCTTGTCATCAGCCATGTCCAAATTCACTAGCTTGGAGATTTGTCCCTGCAAGAACCACTCCTTTCCATCTATGGAGTATGACAGGTGATCAAAATCCGAAGCTCCCAAACTAGCCGCCACAAACAATCGAGAAATCGAGCTGGGAAATGAATGGTGGAGCTCCCAGATTTTACCAGGGCGGTCCAAGAAGCAGAAGATGGGGCGGTCGAATCCTCCTCCGCCGCCGCCGCCACAGCGCTGCAGAGGTCAGGGCGGGATGGATCTGGCGCCGCCGCTGCTCGCCTCCTCCTCGCCTCCTAGCGAGACATAACCAACTGCAATGAATCTGGATAGGAGTCTGTCCAGATTCGTTGTACAGGGTTTTCTCCCATCATATCATAGCTTGATTTATTTTGCGACGGAGAGAGGATGGACTTGCCAGAAAGATTAGGCAAAGTTATTATAAACTTGTTCTGCAATTCAGTTCTTATGTACACTCCTATTTGATTATACTTTCTAGGCTATCACTACTGGAGAAATGATCTTGGTTGGGTCACGCAAAAATCGCATTATTCTCGGTTTGAGTCCGGGTTTAAAAACCCACAGGTACTTTTTTTGATATTTAGTTCCGGTTCAAAAACATGTCGGACCCCACTATGTTTAGTCCCGGTTGTTTATACCAACCAGGACTCAAACTCTAAAAATAGTGAAAACTTCTGAGCCGCGCGCGTTGTGCCTCTCATCCTTATCCCCTCCTTCTCTTCTCCTCCCCTCTCATCCTCTCCTCCTCCCCTCTCATTTTCTCTCCACCTCCTCCACCTCCCCCTCTCCTCCCCCTCTCCGGGCGCCAGATCTAGCCGGGAGGCGGCGGCCGGGCGGTGGCCTAGAGATGGCGGCCTGGCCTCAGATCCGGCCGGGAGGTGGCGGCCAGGCGGCGCCAGCATCAGGCAGCGATGGCCGGGAGGTAGCTTCCGGGTGGTTTTGTGATTTTCTTTTTTAGATTTTTGGAATGATTTGTAAACTTTGTTGTTGATTATTTTAGATTTGGGGATGATTTTGTGAATGACTTGTGGATTGTGGATGATTTTTTGGATGGGCAATTGTGGATGATTTGTCGTGCATGATTTGTGGGGATTCGAGGGTGACAATAAATGCAAGCAGAAAGAAACAATGGAAAAAAAACAAAAAAACTAACCAACCGGGACTAAAGATGGTAGCACCAGCCACGTGGCGCTACCATCTTTAGTCACGTTTGGTGTTACTAATCGGACTAAAGATCTATTTTTACTCCTGATTATTTTAACCGTGACTAAAGATGCTGGCGCTACCATTTTTAGTCCCGGTTATTTTAACCGGGACTAAAGATCTAACTTTACTCCCGGTTATTTTAACTGGGACTTAGAGCGGAAGGGAAGCCGGCGACGGTCTGGCTTCCCTGCGACGGCTGGCGGTTCAGCGGCGACGGCGGCGGCGGCAGAGGCGACCTCCCCTTCGATCTAATTATTGGAGATATTTTTGTGTATATGCTTTCTCTAATTTTATTTGTGTGATTGAATTCTGATTGGCTCTTTTTGGGGGGTGGGGGCGGTTGCGACGGACGAAAAATTGTCGTACGGACGAGGTGACGAACGGAAAAATACGAATCTTTTAATTAGTTAAGACTAGAGAAAATGCCCTTGCGTACGTACCAAAAAACAGCGATCGGATCGGACCGAGAGTGGAAAAACGGCGATGAAAAATCCGATGAAAAAAGAAGTCCTATAAAGTACAATTTTCTTTCTTAAAATAATACCGGCAAAACCTTTAATTTTTATAATAGTAGAGATAAGCATGTTATATAAATGTAACTTTATACTCTATTAATTATAAATTACAATTTCTTTTAATTATAAATTTAACTTTATACTCTATTAATTATAAACTAGCTGGGTGGCCCGCGCAATTGCGCAGTTAGCACCCATATAAACTTATATTTTTTTAATATGATTTTGCCTATTTGAAAGACCAAACATTATCATCCTCGTGTTTCTAATTTTATAGTTTTTAAAAGTCACACTAGTTAATACCACTTACTTCTGTCATATTATTCTTTATTTGCTTTCTCGATATTATTTTAAAAAAATTGCTTGCTCGATCTACCACTATTTTTATTCATTCTCCTTGGAACCTTTATAAATTGGATCTAAAAACTTATAGTTTTTAGAGTTTATTGTCATGTTGGGCTTCCTTTTTATAATTTCTAGAAGTCCCGTCAAATGCTGCCATTATACTCCTCTACGACCATCCACTGCATATTCTCTTTATTGTCATTGCTATTTTAAAAGTCGAACATAATTATTGCTATTTTAAAAGTCGAGCATAATTATCGTTCAGGTTCATTTTTTTTACTTTCTAGAAGTTCCGCCAAAACATCAGCGACTTTGTCACTGTATTCATACTTGGACTCTTCTCTTTTTTATTTTGCTAATTTCCGATTTTATTTTATTTTTATTCCATATTTTGATTAATCTCGTATTAGGTTTCTATATGGACTATTATTTCAATATTGCTTACTTTTAATTCCGAATTTCAGCTATTTTTAGATTGTATTTCTACTTGGACTCTTTTTTTTCTTTTTCTCCGGTTAATGTGGGAATTTCTAGCCCCCACAGCGAACGTGGTGCCTTCTTTCAAGACTGTTTTAATAATATAATAGATTTACGTTTCACTATAATATGTTCTAAAAATGAGTATAAAGGGCAAAAAAAGAAATTAAATATTAGAGCACACATAATATGTTCCAAAAAATGGAGCAAAACCTCCTCCCCTCCTTTAGCTGATCGGGCAAGAACGAAAGGCGCCGCTCTCTTCTTGCTCAATCAGCTCGAGTGGCAAGGGATGGAGTATAAGTACTGCTATCGGAACAAAAGTACGTGCCGGTTCTAGACCTAAAACCGGCACCTTTGTCTTCTCAACCGGCACCTTTGTGTAGGGCATGAAAAGCACTATTGGAAGAAAGGTGCCGGTTATAAACCAAAAACCGGCACCTTTGTGTGGGGCATGAAAAGCACTATCGGAACAAAGGTGCCGGTTCTAGACCCAAAACCGACACCTTTGTGTAGGGCATGAAAAGTGCTATTGGAAGAAAGGTGCCGGTTCTAGAACAAAAACCGGCACCTTTGACTTGTCATACCAAGAACCGGCACTTTTGTGTAGGGCCCACCGTCGGATATGAAAAACACTATTGAAACAAAGGTGCCGGTTTTTTGTTGAGAACCGGCACCTATGTGTGGGGCCCGCCAATGGCTAGTGTGGGAGGGAGAAGGTTAAAGGTGCCGATTTTGTTCTAGAACCGGCACATTTCTCTGACACAGGTTATAGGTGTCGGTTTTATTTAAAAACCGGCACCTATTTGGACATAAAGGTGCCGGTTTTTGAATATGTGGCTCGTGGGGGTGGGCGTATGGGCGGGGAAGGCATTATAGGTGCCAGTTTTTGGTGTGCCGGCACCAACAGTGGCGGCACCTATTTGCCTTTTTGTAGCAGTGACTGTACGTCAACCATCGTATATATACATATATACGAACCCAGTTTTCTCAGTTTGAATTAATTGTATGTGTTGCAAACATTTTCGCTTAGACGACCGTACGTCAACCGACGTATAGAAACTGATGCTTTGCAAACATTTCATGGTTTGCAATTAAAGATGACAATACAACCCAAAAAGACAGATAATTGAACTTACTATATATATTATAGTATATAGTAAGAAAAGGATTCTAAAATGAATGCAGTTGTTTTTTTAAGTAATGAAATATTTCGTTGGATGAAGATATTCAACTATTTGTTGTACAGCTTGTTCTGTGTTTTTCTAAAGAGACGGTGTCATTTTTTAGATTATTTAAATTCGATTGTAATTGAACGATGATAATAATTCAGTGCAACACCAAATGGGCCGCCATACATGGGGTAACATTGCCGTTCCGCTATATATTTCGGCTCACAATAATTATATAAATATTGTGGGTGTTCTGTAGTAATAAAATGATGCACACTCACCCGTCGCCACCTATTAACATTTCCATGCATGGAACGTTCGAAAACCTCCGAATGGATAATATTATTTGCACAAACCTCAGTGGGGATATATCTGAGCCATCTACCATATTTGCCTAATATTTTTTCCTTATTTACTAGTCAACTAAATTTACAATACATAGAGCTCAAATATACTCAAATATAATTTACAGTGCGTATATACTCATGCCACATCACACGTATGATATCCCACCTTAGATTTTGCCACCTAGCAATAAGCACTAATCTCTACAAATCTTAGCCGGCCCGCAGTTAAGTTGTTAGCTGTTGTCTTGTTGGCCGCTCAGGGTGGTCCATGACCTTTGTTTACGGACGTACGTAAATCAAATTCCAGATCACAAACTCTTTAATTTGATCTTTCACAGAGCAGACTGAATCTATATATCACTAGGTATATAACGTAAAGTTTAGCAGACATAGATTTCTTACGCCAAGAGAATAAGAGATCAACATAACAAATTAATACTCCCTCCGTTTTTTTTTTATTTGACGTTTCCGACACGTCTGAGGAAATTAAGGAAGCTGCAAATTGACTCTTTTACCCTTCGTTCTTATCTCCTTTGCCCTACGGTGTTTCCTCCACGCGTGCCGGCGGCGGGACGAGCACTGCCGGCGGCACCTCGGATGAGTCCGGCGGCGGGACCATCAACTCCATCAGCACTCCCAGACGGCTAGTGTCACGCCCAGAGTGGCCCGCGCAATTGCGCAGTTAGCACCCATATAAACTTATATTTTTTTAATATGATTTTGCCTATTTGAAAGACCAAACATTATCATCCTCGTGTTTCTAATTTTATAGTTTTTAAAAGTCACACTAGTTAATACCACTTACTTCTGTCATATTATTCTTTATTTGCTTTCTCGATATTATTTTAAAAAAATTGCTTGCTCGATCTACCACTATTTTTATTCATTCTCCTTGGAACCTTTATAAATTGGATCTAAAAACTTATAGTTTTTAGAGTTTATTGTCATGTTGGGCTTCCTTTTTATAATTTCTAGAAGTCCCGTCAAATGCTGCCATTATACTCCTCTACGACCATCCACTGCATATTCTCTTTATTGTCATTGCTATTTTAAAAGTCGAACATAATTATTGCTATTTTAAAAGTCGAGCATAATTATCGTTCAGGTTCATTTTTTTTACTTTCTAGAAGTTCCGCCAAAACATCAGCGACTTTGTCACTGTATTCATACTTGGACTCTTCTCTTTTTTATTTTGCTAATTTCCGATTTTATTTTATTTTTATTCCATATTTTGATTAATCTCGTATTAGGTTTCTATATGGACTATTATTTCAATATTGCTTACTTTTAATTCCGAATTTCAGCTATTTTTAGATTGTATTTCTACTTGGACTCTTTTTTTTCTTTTTCTCCGGTTAATGTGGGAATTTCTAGCCCCCACAGCGAACGTGGTGCCTTCTTTCAAGACTGTTTTAATAATATAATAGATTTACGTTTCACTATAATATGTTCTAAAAATGAGTATAAAGGGCAAAAAAAGAAATTAAATATTAGAGCACACATAATATGTTCCAAAAAATGGAGCAAAACCTCCTCCCCTCCTTTAGCTGATCGGGCAAGAACGAAAGGCGCCGCTCTCTTCTTGCTCAATCAGCTCGAGTGGCAAGGGATGGAGTATAAGTACTGCTATCGGAACAAAAGTACGTGCCGGTTCTAGACCTAAAACCGGCACCTTTGTCTTCTCAACCGGCACCTTTGTGTAGGGCATGAAAAGCACTATTGGAAGAAAGGTGCCGGTTATAAACCAAAAACCGGCACCTTTGTGTGGGGCATGAAAAGCACTATCGGAACAAAGGTGCCGGTTCTAGACCCAAAACCGACACCTTTGTGTAGGGCATGAAAAGTGCTATTGGAAGAAAGGTGCCGGTTCTAGAACAAAAACCGGCACCTTTGACTTGTCATACCAAGAACCGGCACTTTTGTGTAGGGCCCACCGTCGGATATGAAAAACACTATTGAAACAAAGGTGCCGGTTTTTTGTTGAGAACCGGCACCTATGTGTGGGGCCCGCCAACGGCTAGTGTGGGAGGGAGAAAATTAAAGGTGCCGGTTTTGGGTCTAGAACCGGCACCTTTGTTCCGATAGTGCTTTTCATGCCCCACACAAAGGTGCCGGTTTTTGGTTTATAACCGGCACCTTTCTTCCAATAGTGCTTTTCATGCCCTACACAAAGGTGCCGGTTGAGAAGACAAAGGTGCCGGTTTTAGGTCTAGAACCGGCACGTACTTTTGTTCCGATAGCAGTACTTATACTCCATCCCTTGCCACTCGAGCTGATTGAGCAAGAAGAGAGCGGCGCCTTTCGTTCTTGCCCGATCAGCTAAAGGAGGGGAGGAGGTTTTGCTCCATTTTTTGGAACATATTATGTGTGCTCTAATATTTAATTTCTTTTTTTGCCCTTTATACTCATTTTTAGAACATATTATAGTGAAACGTAAATCTATTATATTATTAAAACAGTCTTGAAAGAAGGCACCACGTTCGCTGTGGGGGCTAGAAATTCCCACATTAACCGGAGAAAAAGAAAAAAAAGAGTCCAAGTAGAAATACAATCTAAAAATAGCTGAAATTCGGAATTAAAAGTAAGCAATATTGAAATAATAGTCCATATAGAAACCTAATACGAGATTAATCAAAATATGGAATAAAAATAAAATAAAATCGGAAATTAGCAAAATAAAAAAGAGAAGAGTCCAAGTATGAATACAGTGACAAAGTCGCTGATGTTTTGGCGGAACTTCTAGAAAGTAAAAAAAATGAACCTGAACGATAATTATGCTCGACTTTTAAAATAGCAATAATTATGTTCGACTTTTAAAATAGCAATGACAATAAAGAGAATATGCAGTGGATGGTCGTAGAGGAGTATAATGGCAGCATTTGACGGGACTTCTAGAAATTATAAAAAGGAAGCCCAACATGACAATAAACTCTAAAAACTATAAGTTTTTAGATCCAATTTATAAAGGTTCCAAGGAGAATGAATAAAAATAGTGGTAGATCGAGCAAGCAATTTTTTTAAAATAATATCGAGAAAGCAAATAAAGAATAATATGACAGAAGTAAGTGGTATTAACTAGTGTGACTTTTAAAAACTATAAAATTAGAAACACGAGGATGATAATGTTTGGTCTTTCAAATAGGCAAAATCATATTAAAAAAATATAAGTTTATATGGGTGCTAACTGCGCAATTGCGCGGGCCACCCAGCTAGTTTATAATTAATAGAGTATAAAGTTAAATTTATAATTAAAAGAAATTGTAATTTATAATTAATAGAGTATAAAGTTACATTTATATAACATGCTTATCTCTACTATTATAAAAATTAAAGGTTTTGCCGGTATTATTTTAAGAAAGAAAATTGTACTTTATAGGACTTCTTTTTTCATCGGATTTTTCATCGCCGTTTTTCCACTCTCGGTCCGATCCGATCGCTGTTTTTTGGTACGTACGCAAGGGCATTTTCTCTAGTCTTAACTAATTAAAAGATTCGTATTTTTCCGTTCGTCACCTCGTCCGTACGACAATTTTTCGTCCGTCGCAACCGCCCCCACCCCCCAAAAAGAGCCAATCAGAATTCAATCACACAAATAAAATTAGAGAAAGCATATACACAAAAATATCTCCAATAATTAGATCGAAGGGGAGGTCGCCTCTGCCGCCGCCGCCGTCGCCGCTGAACCGCCAGCCGTCGCAGGGAAGCCAGACCGTCGCCGGCTTCCCTTCCGCTGGTGGCCGCGGCGCCGTCCCTGCCTCCTCGGATGAGTCCTTCGGTATCCCGGGCAGCCATGCATCAGGTCACCGACCTTGGTGCCGTTCCTGAACCTGGTGTGTGAATCTTGAGATGGTATTGTTCCTGAGAACAATGTGTGTGCAGTTCTTCTCTCTCTCTCTCTCTCTCTTTTGTGTATGCTGCAGATTAGTGCACATTCGACATGGATGCTAAACATATGATCAAGTTTAGAGAGGAGATTGAGCTGAGACTAAATTCAGAAAGAACATTTTGTGAAATTCAGAGATAAGTTCAAACCAAATTCAACACTCTGTTACCATGTGGATATTACGCATAGCATTTCTTCAACAATTTGCTGTTGATTTTTTGTGCAATCTGACAACGTGATTGATGGCCTCTGCATCTTCTTGCTTTCATTCACCTGCTCAAAGTTCAGGTGGTATCACCAAATTATGCTTGAGCAATCTTAGTAAAATTATGATTAGTCATCATGGTATAACTGTCTAAGAATGACAGTGAATTCCTTCCAATGTGGCCAGAAGAAGAAGAATTAAAAGATCATTCATGTTTCAGAACTTAATTTTTGAGCAAACTCCATTTTAAGAATGGCTTGAGATATTTTTGATGGAGTAAAGATGCTGGATTGTGGGATGTGTCTGAGAATGACATGTACTCCCTTGTTTTCTCTATAATGATGGAATTACTCAAATTGCCAGTATAATGTGATTTACTGATAATCTGATACTCCAATCGTCAGTAAGAAGCAACTCCAATCATCTGTGGGTTGGAAGAAAATCTTCTTGGTAAGAATACAATGCTTCCACTCATTGTCTGAAGAATACTACTGACACCTTGGGTAGCTGCTCTTGGACTCATCGATGCATTGATCCAACGCCTCAAACTTGTCAAGAGCCACCTCGGCTTCTCCGGCAAGGCCTTCTATGCAAAGGCCACAAATGCTGGCGTCTTCTTGCATGAGGATGCCATGGCCACAACATGAACATGGTTGCCATGAACACAGCAACGGATGCCGCAGTGGCCATCTCGGTTTCCTCGGCGATGGAGCTGAAGCTGAGGCGCGGCGACGAGTGCTTGGTGGCAGGGGCAACAGTGGAGACGAGGCGACAGAGCTCCTTCTCGGCTCTGCACTTGGACCTGGCGGCGGCCGTGAGCCTCGCGGCCTCGTCCCTCCACAGTGCCGCCCACGCCTCGGTGACGCCATGCCTAAGCTCGAGGACGGCCTCCTGGAAGCGGTCCGAGTGCGCGCCGCTGAGGAGGAGGTCGCCGGTGGCGGTGGGGCGATGGAGCGAGTCCCTGGATGCCGTCGCCACCGCTAAAGTCGAAAGGAGAACGGGGCATCGGTGGCGCTGACCGATGGAGGAGGAGGGCAAGGATGGAAATTCGCGTGCGAAGGAGGTGGGACTGAACTGCTGGCGTCAAATAAAAAAACACTTTGAGATTGAACTGGAGCGTCAAATAAAAAAAAGGGAGGGAGTATTCTCCCTAATTAAAAATACTCCAGTGCGAGATGTTCCCCACACACAGCAATGAGCGATCTACTCCCTCCGTTTCGAAATGTTTGACGCCGTTGACTTTTTAGTACATGTTTGACCGTTCGTCTTATTCAAAAAAATTTAAGTAACTATTATTCTTTTCCTATCATTTGATTCATTGTTAAATATATTTTTATGTAGGCATATAATTTTACATATTTCACAAAAGTTTTTGAATAAAACGAACGGTTAAACATGTGCTAAAAAGTCAACGGTGTCAAACATTTTGAAACGGAGGGAGTATATATCTGTACATGTCAGCGCTAGCTGCATCAATCTCCGCCCGCGTTCCTTAGCTTCGTGCATGCGCGCACTGCTGCCCTTTCCTGCACTAAGCGATACCTGCTAATTAATCAGGTTTAATTAGAAGAAACAATTGGGAGAGGGAGGAAGTGTACATACGTATGTACGTGCATGGATTGGCCGATGAGGGAGATAAGGCCGAGAGGAAGGTGAATTGTTGGTTTTATTTTAAAGATAATTCTATTAGTAGTTAATATAGTGGGTCTATATGTTTATTAGAGTGTCACGTGGTACCTTAAAAGCGTTTATAGGAGTCCCACGTGACAATTTGAGAGTGTTTGTAGAAAGTTTAATAAACCTTTAGTATATAATAAATCGTTGGCAGCTTGAGAGTGTTCGTAGAAAGTTTAATGGACTTTTAGTATATAATAGATTGTTGCTCGTTTTGATCGGTTGAGCTATGGCTAATAAGTTAGTAAAAAATAAAGGAAGCAACTAAAATATAATTTATTGTTAAATAAATTCTATATTATTAGAGGTTTCTAAACCAAGGCTGAAGAATATATTACGATAAAAAAAGCAAAATCAATTCTAAAATTTAAATTTTCGCTGCGGTTGACAAACCAATAATTATATGAGAAATCCGTATTAACTAAGGATAATTTAGCTAGAAGGAATTGGATGTTAGCTTAAGATGTTTCAGTATAAAAAATGAGTCGATACAACATATTTTTATGGATTGTCATTATGCAAAGTTTTTATGGAGAGCAGTACAGTTTTCTTTTGGGTTATACCTCCCTATTAGCATATCTCATATTTTTTATGGGTGGCTGTTGGGGTAGACAAGAAAAGAAAAAGAGTAAACTTATATTGGTCGGAGCTTCTACAATATGTTGGGTTCTGTGGTTGAGTAGGAATGATATGGTTTTTTTGACAAATCACCATCTATTTCATATATGTAGGTAATTTTCAGGGCAATATATTGGCTCTGGTTTTGGGCACAACTATAGAGGTGTGATGAAGACGGTGAGTTTTTAAAAGCTGCATGTCGTAAGTTTGAGACGATGGTTATACAACTTTTTGCCAATTATGGATGGAGATTCACAAATAGACTTCAATAATGTATTCTCCTAATCTTGTATTGGTTAAATTTATCTTTGTATGGTGATTTCATTCAATCATTTTTGAACTACACTCGTTTTAGAGTGTTAGATTGTAATAATGGGCTGTAACTCTTTTTGAGTAAAGACCGGGATGTTCTATTCCGTTATCTATTATATACTAAAAGTCCATTAAACTTCCTACAAACGCTCCTATATTGACATGTGGCATCCTATAAACGCTCTCGAGTCGCCACATGTCACTCTAATAAAATAGAGAAATATGACCGTCGATTTTCATTTAAATTAGTGGACCCATTAATTTTGATCGTTAGATTATTTATAGGAAAACAAAATCTCCCTCCGTCCAAAGTACGTACAATCCCTCCGCTGCCTACGTACTATCCATATAGTCTTACCTTTGTTTCCTTTTTTTCTCCTTTTTTATCCCCATAACAATCAAAAAAAAATTTATGAGCCTAAAAAACCCATCAACCTACAAGATCGGAAGATCCCCACTCCCCACCCGTCGTCCATTTGTGTACGTACGATTTTCTTCAACTTCTCCTGCCGGCGGACCCAAGAAAAAAAAAGGCAGCAGAAAAAAAAACATAACGTACGTGTATATATATATATATATGTTTCTTTCATATGTATGTTTACGTACGTACCCCAGAGAAAAGAAAGAAAAAAAAACTTAACACGTACACGACAGAAAAAAATGTACTACGTACACAGGCACATACGAATACCATAAAGAAAAACAAACTTTCTATACTTATCCTTACATAAGACTATTTAAAACATGGCACATTTATCTTATCTCTAATATTAACATATTAATTATATTTTAATTTAAAAATGATCACATATAACCATATTATAGTCTTGTTTTATAGTTCACTTTGTAATTTTTGTTTGGATACTATTGATTTTATTTAGCTATACATGTTTGCAGAATGATGTATAGTGATGTAATATATGCAGCCAATTTATTTAAGGTATTTCAATCATATCTGGATGGTATGCAAAGCGCATGGGGCTGTGGGCTGAATGTGGTCGAATGACATATTTTGTATATAGGAAAAATATACGGATACCGATCTAAAATTCCTAGTTTAATTATAAACAGAGCAACCATTTTTTTAGAAATCAGACGTGTAGCTTAAAAATTATGGTTATTTTAATATATTTATTATTTCACTTTTATTTTACTCCTACGCAAATATAGGCATGGGATAGGAAGTGGTCTCCGCGCATGTGAGGGGGCAAGGAGGTAGATGCGATTTATTTTTCTAATTTCTCCAAATAATGTAACTTAAAACCAATGATGATAGGTTTAATATTTTTCTCAAAATTTCTAAGATTATTATTGATTTTCAGGACATCGATTTAATTAAAATATTTATAATTTTAAAATGTGACATATGGTTACTTAAGTGTGCTCTAAAGGGTGTTTAATTGGTTTATATTATGTAGACTGATTTAATATGAAATAATACATGTTGTTATTTTTTTATAGTTTTACATTGTCATTCAGTTGCCCACAAAGGAGTATTTTAATTTTTATATAGTAAAATACAAATATGATGGATATTGAATTATTTAATTACTTGTAAATAAAACAATAGTTCAAACAAATTAAAAATCAAATATAATTTTAGAAATGATAAACCATTTAGCTATATTTTTTAATATTAGGTTGTTAGTTAAAAAATAGAAGGAGAGATGATCAGAGGATGTACATGTACAACAGGATGAGGGGCGGAGATTTTTTTTCTTGAGACATATTCCAACGGGTCCCAGTCTTTAGTTTTCTATTTTTAAAAGATAGATATAATTTTAGATCTATTAATTAGAAAATGTGTTGGGTGTTGTATTTACTAATATAAGCTAAATGTTGCCAATCATATAGTTCAAAAATCTATGTGATTTTTCTAAATAATGTATCGAGTGACCAATAGGTAGTATCTAGGAGTATAGAACCCAAAGAAATATGTTTATTTTACTTTTAAAATGCAGTTAATTTGGGCATTGAATTCTAAATTTTATTACAAATAATCTCATGTCGTGCACGGACTAAAAAATAGCTATTTAGATGGTATAGTTGTTTAAAATAATTTAATACAAAATATGTTTTCCAATATTAATTAATAAAAATGTTTGAAAATAGGAGGGCATGTTGCCCTAATACATGGTGAGAGCAGGGACGATATATGATACGTTATACAAATGCAAATCATTAGCAAGGATTAATTGAGTATTGAATATTAAAAAATGAAAAAAAATATTGGGTTTTTTTAAAAAAAATTATATAAAAACTATTTGCAAACATGCACCATATAATATACCGTTAAGCGATTTTGGGAAACATGCTCAATATAAATAACAGTCTTAAATTTATTATTTAGGTACTAAACATTTATACGCAGGTACAGTATACTTGGTTAATCATAACCTAAAGTATCAAATGTATGTCCTCACTAATCTTCATATATGTAAGTTCTATATACAAGCCATTGTCCACAAATCGCTAATAATATTACTTACGAGGTATCCATGCACAATGCAATTAACAGTAGCTGATATCCAATGAGCACGTGTGTCATCCAACCCCAAAAATAATGGGTAATACTAAGTGCGCAATCATCAACAAATTATAGGTAAATAGAATATACAGATAATGTACTACAAACAATAGTTGACTACAAGTATATTACAACTAGGAGTAATACTATTCCTACACTTCTACAAATGCTCCTAAGATGCCACGTGATGCTCTAATAAATTAGAGAGAATATATGAAAAATTATATAAAAAGTAAAATATTTATCCATCAATTTACAATTAAATCAATGATTCATTATTTGCAACCATTAAATTAGATATGCTAAACTAATCCCTATGTGCTAAAAACCATATAGTACACAACTACTACGTAAGTACGTACACAATAGATATAAAAAGAAAAAAAAAGTGTATGTATATTATCCGTCCCATCTGGTATTTTTTTTCTTTCATTCCAACTCTAAGATTTCCCAAATCGAGGATATATAAATGTAGCAACCACCTACGAGGTGGTAAAAAACAAGCCATGCCATATGGCACTGTCTTACACCACCCTTTGCTCCACTCTCTTCCTGTCGATTTTCTCGAAAGTATTCTTTTTACTAATAATGTAAAAGACAATCATATGAACTCATATAAATATGTGCAGACACATACTATGAGTACACATGCGTACACCCTATCCCTATGTTAGAAAACTATTTGTCCAAAAAAAAGAAAAAACAAACATATGTACGAGAGACTGTTGTTCAACCCAAAAAAAAACATACATACAACTACATTATATCTATTTTTATGTCGTTCTCACCCAAATAGTGTTAACAAATTAGCACAAATCCCAACGCATATTAACCCTACGTATATGCATAGGTGAATTGGATGTATAATACAAGTAAAAAATATCAAAACCGTACGTTAGCAAATGATCATCACGTGAGCATATATTTTTTTACGTGATCCGCGCCACTGAAGCTATTACAAAGTCGAATGATCAACTGTGCTAATCTTTCTTTAAAAAAATATCTCTATAATACTAAAATTTAGTACCATTGATTAACATCGTAAACACATTATTTTTACTCTATACAATAAATCAACTCAAGACACAGAAAACCTTTTTTCATTACCTCCATCTTCTTTCACTCATTCCCTAAAGGGTGCCAAGCATGGATCGCAACTAGCTACGTTGTAGTAAACTATGTACGAGTATGCATTATTAGATTGAAGTGGTCCGATTTAGAGGTTATCGTTGAAAATAGAGCTTAACTAGCCTACTTACTGACAAAATTGTGCTTCACACTTATCTTGAGGAGCACGACTATATCAATACGAGACCCATGAATTAAGGCATTAGAGAAATACCCTTAGCGGCTATAGTCGGCTTCACTCCGTTGTTAGAGGGGCATTCTTATACAAGTGTAACTGTTTTATCTTATTAATTGGTAGAAGCGGTACTTCTAAATATTTGTATATAGATTTGGACACATATGAGACATGGGCTTTTGGGTATGATGTGGAGAATAACTTTTTATGGCATTAATGATGTATTGGGTTTACTTATGGCAATTCTATCTATTAAAAAGACACTCATATTTCAAGACAATGATAATAAGTAGTGGTGATAAGCGAATTTATATATAACTGGAACAAAGTGATTTTTTCTTTGGATATGATACGCATTCTTATCATTTAGTATATGAAAATCTATGATCTATTTCTGATAGTGAATATAGTGATATAGTTTCTTTTAGTATTCTTTTTATAGACAATAAATAAATTGCCTGCGCATCTGCGCGGGCTTCCTTCCTAGTTAAAAAAAAGAGAGAAATCCGTATAAATCAATTGAACGGTTGAATAGTTGACTAGTAAATGACAAAAATAAAAAAAAAATCATGCAATAGAAGTTTGCCCCTTCTTTTCATCAATCAGTCAATCAGTGAGCGCGCGCGGATGCACACTCATAAGTATACCGTTAACCGCATGCAGGATATACATGGACGTGGTGTTAATTTGTTTTGTTAGATGACCTTCAGTCAAAATATTGTCTGTCCATAAGAACATTCAATCTGATGTTGCCTCAATTTGTTACCGGAAAATCAATTAACTATTTCTGCCAATATGCACTGCACGCTGAAAAGCATTGTGAAAAGCTTGGTCCGGGGTGGGCTAAGGTAAATGTTTTTTTTTTAGAACAAAATATATTAAACTTAGAAGCACAGTACATGGTTTAGGATTACATCATCAGCCATAAGGGCTGTTTGAACAGCTGCCTGAGTAGGACAGTTGGATACAAGCAAAGAGTGAGAAACATTTTGGCAAAGGAACTACGTTGGTAAATGCCATTTTTCTTCTAATACTATCCTTGCTTTTTTGGCTAGAAAATCAGCCATTTTATTCAGACTTCTAGAGATCCAAACGATATTAATTGATTCTCCTTGAGTATGATGCTGCAAGCTCTGAAGAAGGGGAAGCAGGCTCCAATGTTGAGGATGCGCAGCAAAATTTCTTTGCCGAAGCTGATTGACAAGCATTTGATTGACTGAAAGAAAGACCACCTCTGTGATCTTGAGACTTTGACAAATACAGATAGCAATATAAATACTAGCAAGTTCTGGTTGTAAAGCTAAAACATAGGTGCGGGAACTTGCTTTGACAAATAAAGCTTTATGAGAGCTTGGATCATGAAGGAATATACCAAATCCTGATTTGTCTTCTTTCCAGGAAGCATCATCAAAACATCTTTTCCCGGAGGAATAAAAATATTTGAATCAGGAGTGTTTAAAAGGATTAAATTTTGATCCTGATTTTGAGTTGGAGCTAAAATACTATAGTTTGCAGCCACAACTTCTGCTGCAATACAAACTTGGGAAGGCTCCCAGTTTTTCTTCTTGAAGTACGAATCATTTCTAGCTTTCCAAATAAACCACAGCAAGATACAAATCTTTTGAACACTCTCAGTTAAAGGAGAGGTAGCTAGAATGAAAGATAAAATCTCTGGGACAGAACTCATGTTGTCAATGACTTGGAAATTCAGATTGAATTCAGATACCCTCCAGGAAAGCCGAGCAAAAGAACAATGAAAGAACATGTGAACTACAGTTTCAGGTAAGTTACATTTGTGACAAGAGTCAGGAATAACAGAAATTCTAAAGTGCAAATTGTTTGCAGTCGGCAAAGCATTTCGAAGAAGTCTCCACATGAAAGTTTTAACTTTAGGAGGAATTAATCTGTCTGACCACATTTTCTTTAAAAGATTCAAATGAAGAGTGGGAATTATAGAATGATCAGAGTTATTTTCCTTGAAAAGATAATTGTAAGCACTTTTAGAAGTACACTCACCTGAAGAAGTGTGCTTCCAACATAATTTATCTACTCTTTGGTCATTCGCACATTGCACCTTTAGAATGGATTGAGTTGCTTGATCATCAAAAATTTCCTCAATAATATCTTTGTTCCACTTACTATCATCATCCCTCAACTCATCAACCATGGAAGGTAGATGAATCTGAAGAGCAGAGTCTTTAATGTGCTCATGAATCGATTCCCAGATAGAACACCAGGGTTGATTCCAGATTGAAAATTTTCCTTTAGAAATTGCCACACAGAGGAACTTGCCAAATGAGAGCGCATTTTCAGAATGGAAGACCAAAAAACTGACTTTGATTGGCTAATCCATGCCAAAAGGAGTGATTTGGAAAATACTTACTCTGAATAATTTGAGAAACAAGACTAGAAGGATCTGAAATGATTTTCCAAGCTGATTGGATCAAAAGACTTTGATTTACTATGAACAAATCCCTAATTCCCAAACCACCCAGAGCAATAGGTTTACAACTATCAGCCCAAGACTTCCAACAAATGCCTTTTAAACTTTCATCATTTTGATTACCAGCCCACCAAAATTTTCTAATAATAGCAGTAAGCTTTGAAAGAAGAGTTTTGGAGTGTAAAATAGTAGACATGTAATAGATGGGAATGGAAGCAAACACTGAGATTTAATGAGAGCCAAACGACCAGCATGAGAAAGAGTCCTAGCTTTGATCCAAGTCAACTTACTTTTAAATTTAGCAATAATGAAATTGTAAGCTGGAGATCTAGCTCTTGTGTTCATAATCAGAGGATGTCCCAGATATTTAGTAGTACTATCCATCAAATAAACTGGGAAAATTCTCAAAATATTTTGCTTAATATCAGAAGCGGTGTGAGAGCTAAATAAAATGGAAGACTTGTTCCAGTTGACTGCTTGCCCAGAAGCCTTACAGAAGGAATCAATGATGTGAAAGATGTTATTTGCTTCAGTTGAATTTGCTTGGCCAACTATTATAAGGTCATCAGCATACATCAGAGAATGCAAAATAGGACCATTACTAGTCAAAGAAGTTCCAGAAATCAACCCTGAGTTAATTCCTTGAGAAAGCATTTCAGAAAGCTCATTTATTGCAGTAACAAATAAATAAGGCGATAAAGGACAACCTTGTCGTATTCCTCTTTGGGCAGAAAAATGGCCAAAAGATTGACCATTAAGATTGACTAAAAAACTGGCAGAATTGATGCAAGAAAGGACAAGGTCAATAAAATTACCATGAAACCCTTGACGATGAAGAGCAAGAGCTATGAAATCCCATTCTAAACTATCAAAAGCCTTAGCTAGGTCCAGTTTAAGCATGAAAGCATCAGACTTGAAAGAATCGAGACTAAAAGAGTGAACAATTTCCTGAGCTATTATCAAGTTATTAGAAATTTTCCTACCTTTAATAAAAGCTTGCTGAGAGTGAGAAATGAGCTCAGGCAGGAAAAGCTTAATATGATTGGCTAGAACTTTGGAAATTATTTTGTAAGAGACATTGCAAAGACTTATAGGCCGAAAATCAGCAGGACAAATAGGATTATTCTTCTTTGGAATGAGAGTTATGTTGGTATCATTCATACCTGCTTGCAAGGAACCTGTGAGGAAAAATTCTTTGACCATCTCTGTAATATCTTTTTTGATCCAAGGCCAAGCTGACTTGTAAAAACCCACATTTAAACCATCTGGACCCGGAGAAGCATCAGTTTTCATCTCTTTCAAGATATCCCAAATTTGATCTTTTGAAGGAGGATCTGGCATTTCTTGTGGTAAAAATGAATTTGAACCTCTTGAAAAGATTTCCTGCATTACTTGAGAATTATCTGAGGTAAAGAGGTTTTTAAAATAAGAAATGAAAGTGTCTGAAATCTCATCAGGATTATTAGTCCAACCAGAATTCGACATGATACCTACAATTCTATTTTTCCTTTTCCTTTGAAGAACAGCACGACGAAAAACGGAAGTGTTTCTATCTCCTTGCTGAATCCAGTGCTTCTTAGCTCTTTGTTTATAGAAATCTGAAAGCTTACTCATGAGATCATCATGGAGACGGGCAAGCTTTTTCTCATCATGCAACAGCAAGTGTCTGTTTGGAGCAGACTGAATTTTTAAAATATTTGCTTCCACATCCTGTAACTGAGTTTGCAGAGGTTTCTTCTTCTTACTCCATATGGAAAGATGATTGCTTAGAACCTTAACTTTAGAATGAAAATTACCTTTACAGCTCATCCAACCTTTGCTTGCAACAGAGCTAAAATCATTTTCAGCTAACCACCAATTTTCAAACTTAAAGGATTTTTTTTGGCCTACGATGCTTAGGATTAAAAATAGTCAAAATGGGAGCATGATCACTATAAGGCATAGGAAGATGGTAAACATTAGTATAAGGGAAATGCATGCACCATTCAATATTAGCCAAACAACAATCAAGACGTTCAAGTACTAAATCAGCACCAGATTTTTTGTTAGACCAAGTATAAGCTGGACCATTGTAACAAAGATCAAAGAGACCTATATTTTTAACATGATGACAAAACTGGTTCATTCTAGAAACATTAGCAGGAGCAGAGCTAAACTTCTCATTATCATACATTATTTCATTCAGATCCCCTAAACAGAAGGTGGGTCTATGCCTACTATTCACAACAAAATTTGTAGCTTCCTTCCAAATGGCAGTACTACCCTGGTGAGTGGGATCTCCATATATACAAAGGATATTAAACATCACATTAGAGGGGTTATGAACACCAAAAGCTAAGATATAGTTGGGGCTAGATATAACTATGGTATGATTAATCTCATTCGTCCACATTAACCAAAGGCCTCCAGAATTGTGATCAGCAGGAATCACAAAACTATTATCAATAGGAAAAGCATTAGTAAGATCATCATTAGAAATGACATTGTTTTTTGTTTCTGAAATGAAAATTACCTGAGCCTGAGGGGATCTAATGAGATTTTGGAGGTGCTGCATCTTTTTACTGCTGAGGTGCCTGTTGACGGCTGTTAAATGCCGATTCTATACCGCCAACATCTGCATAAAGTCCGGATAATAAAACATCCAACATAGTGATAAGTGCTTAATCTCACATATTCCACAAGTGTTGGTGTATATTTGTATGCAGATGATAAACCCCGATATTGAAGGAAATCTAGACTAAAGTGAGAAGAATTATATATCCATACAAGGAGGGGTTGTGAACTTCATCAAAACATCAGTAAATCAACCCAAATCTCCGAGAAATGGATAGAGGAGGTTCCAGGGAGTTCACCGACTGAAGGCCAGGTCAGGAGGGCCCAGCCCAGGTTTGGCCGAACCCCCCTGATCGCCGTTGATCCTGGGGTTTGGCGTGGACGTTCCAGATGTTCTCCCAATGACGGTTGCGGGGCAGTTCGGACATTTCCCCTTCTCACAACCGTCATCACTGCCCTATAAAAGGACCTCACTTCATTCACTCTCACACACGCTTCCAAGCTTGAGCTGAATTATAAGAGGCTCTATTGTACTATATTGTATAGTAGAATAGGAAGAGAGTAGAGTAGAAGAAGTCGGAAGAATTCTGGAGTTGTCGGTAATCTTCTCCTATTTCTTTTATTCTATTTATTACTCTGAATTCAATATAATATTCTTCTTGAGTAATTTAGATTTATCATGTGAGAATTATCTCTTGGTTAGTTCCTAAATAGTATACGGGATTATTGTTCACTATAATTAGCTAAAATATAGTGATTGCTTTGGTGAGTTATAAACACTAAAGTAGATATTAAATGCTTAGACGTGGTGTTTAGGTAATTGTTATCCAGTAATTGCTGTGTATCCCATAGTACATTTGAGGTAGGTGTAGAGGTGGTGATAGCCCTCGAGATCACTTAAGTCCTCCCTGCCCGGGTACGTAGTAGAGCGACATCTAGGAACAGCGGGTTGCCAGTGCCTGAAGTATTGCTTTAGGATTAAAGTTAAGCTTTCCCTAGACACTGTTTCTCACTAGTAAATCCTCTATATCCTGGCCTATCATTTGCTTGGTGTCCTTGGATGAACTGGAGGAAGCTCTGATCACACACATTCCCTTGGATTTGATACCCTTGGAATACTCTGTAGGGGAAGTGTTACATCAGTATATCCGTGCGCTTGCAGATTTTATCTGTGACCGTATTAAATACCAACAGTGCCCTCCCATACCTCGGCAGTTCCAACTTAGCATCATGGCTCAAGTGGCGCCTTAGGGCACGACGCCAAAGCCCTTTGAACAACATTTCCAGTCCCCTGTCCACCATTTCCAGGATTGGCAGTGCTAGCATCCATTTGGAAAATGTTTCTTCCCCCAGGCAGAGCAACCACAGGAGTAACCCCAGGCTCATGAACAGATCCCACCAAAGCAGACACTGGAGGGGGAGAGCCAACAGGAGCAAAAGAGCTTGAATGCTCCATACCTGAAGGATGCTTTCTTGCCGGACGCCATCTAGCAACTGATCTCCCACGATTGCCAATCGATCTAACCATTCTTGTATCAGCCGGACCCCTTGCAGTCTCCAGATCACTCCCAGTGCGCCTCCAAGACAGAGAAGCAACACCCCTTGAACCGGCTTGTTGGGGATTACTTTGGGAGGGTAAAAAACAAGAAGCAAAAAAATTCCCCCCAGAAGTGGCACTCTGATTCTTGAAGTGTGACGGCTGTCGAAGCTCCCTTCTGCTGAATCTTGAGGATGATTCATAGTGTCGTCTTCCTCCATCTCCGGTAAATCGATCACCACTTGATGCAAACTGGAGTGGCGCTGAATGATCGACATTTGGAATGTGATGAGGAGACCTAGGAGGACGATTAGCTGCAACTGAGGAAGCCGTTGATCTGGAGGGAGAACACATCCTTTTATCTTGCTGCCTAGATGGAGCTTGAGCTGAGGAAAACGCATCTAAATCTCTCTTCTTTGAGGGCAATTGGCATTGGTTGTAGTCATTAAGTCTCATAATGTCCTGACTAAAGTTAATGCCAGCTAGTTGCTCATCTGTTGGCGTCAGAAGTGAAGTTTGCCGGCTTGCCTGCAGCACTGCATGAGTTGCATGAGTTCCATGCACCAGAGGGGTATTCTAGGCAGAGGAAAGTTGAGGGAGTACTGTAGGAGATCCTTGGAAATTCTCAGGAGCAGGTTGTACCAACATAGAATTTTCCTAGGTTTCATCAAAGTTCAGTTTCCTTTGCACTATACCAAAAGTAGCCACTGGAATCTATTGTTTGTCTGTAGTGCTGCACCGCTGTTGTTGAATCAAACTGGGAGTAGAAGTCATCTGAACTTGATATTTGTTAGGCAAACTAATGTGAAATGAATGACTTTCACTGGATGTGCCGATCGGCTGCGGCTGCAGCTGCAATGTCAGTGTGTTTACTTCTAGCCAGTTTTGCTCAGCTAGGTTTTCTACCTGCATTGAATGCACTGTCGGCTCAAGCTTGTCCTGTTCCATTCTCTGCCCTGGCTGTTCTTCATAGTTCTTCATTTGATCATGCATCTAGAGCAGCATAGCTGAAGGCTGAAGCAGGAAGGAAGCAAAATGAGTTCGAAAACTCGAAATCAGAGAATCCCTAGCTTGCTCCTCAGAGTCAACGAAAGCCTGAGATGGCAAATGACTAATCTAAGTGATCCATTTGCCAAATTTGTCCTGCAGCTGCTGATCATCATCAACTTTCATCTGAAGGGAGATCTTTTGCTTGACAGGATAGTCTGGAGAATTATGGAATAAGAAACCACATAAGGAACAAATTCTACCAATTCTTTCAAAGTAGAGATAGACTGTAAAACGATTGTTATCAGGGGTAACAATTGTAGTTGCATCCTTCACTGGTTTCCAAACATGGATCCTCATTCTAACTGAGATGAAAGCAAGAGATTTTTTTATGGTTTCTTCATCAATTGGATTGGCTGCTGAAACTTGACCAATCTTCTGAGCTATAAGTTTAACATTATCAACTGATCTCCATTTCTTGGAAATACCATACAAGTGAACAGTAACCATGATATGAGAGAAGTGATAAGCAGAAAAGGGTTTCAGACGCTGATCAGTTGGAACCCATTCTAGGATGAAATTGTCACTCCCAAAAAGCCAAGGCTGTCTGGCCCAAACCCAAGATTGATCTTGACTAGAGCGAAAGTGAGCTAGGAATAAATTTGTATCTACCTGGGAGATGTCCAAATAAACTCTAGTCCAAACTCTTGCCAAGGCTGATTTAAGACCTTCTAGGGGAACAGGCCTATACTGCCCACCCGAATCACCAACCTTCATAAGCATATTAAACTGACCTCTGACCTGAGATGAATATTCAGTTTGTTGCAGATGAACCACAACCTCTTCACGCGGAAGAAGTGACAGCTTGCAGGGAAGCTTCAAGTTCTTCATTCATCTCTGCTGGTTGCTTACCGCGATCAAACGTACGACTTGGCTCTCCCTCCTCCATGACGAAGGAGAAAGATGGATGGAAGGAAGTAAATAGAATTAAAGAGTAGATGAAACAGATGTGATGGAAGGAGAGGTTTATGGGAAGGAAGGAAGCAGAAGGAAAACTACAGTAGAGCACTGACTACGGCAAAGTACTCCTTTCATCTTGGAGGACCATTTTTCATAGCTCCTCAGCCGAAGAAGTCGAAGTCATGGCGTGCACAGGATTGGCGTTGTCGGCTGAATGGATCAACATGCCCATTATCGATTGCACAGAAGTGATTAAGCTCATGGTCCCTAGACAAAATAAATCGAGGTGGAGTGCCTTGTTGGTGGAAGCGAGGAGTTTTATTAGTTTACTTAAAGAGGTCCGTCTAAATCATGTTGGAAGAGGGTGTAATAGAGTAGCTCATGAACTAGCTCAGTTAGCGAGAAGGACTAGACATAGTGCGGTGTGGAGACTTGATGCTCCTACTTGTATTCATGATCTTGTCCTGCGGGATTGTAATTGTTGACGGTTCTTAAATCATAATATCTGACCGTCAATACCTACATATAATGAAACAAAACATGGTATCCAACTTAGTGGTAGGTATTATTACTAATCATTTCCACTAGTGTTGGTGAAATATGTGTATGCAGGTATTTTGAGAAGAAAACACATCCGTCAAGCGATAAACTGCACCTCCGCGCATTCAGGACACATTTACACGGATTGGAGGCCCCACAAGTCAATTAAACAACTCCAAATGGGCCCAACTATCATACCAATGGGTTGAGGGCCTCAAAATTAGTGTCCACGAGGAAAAACGGGCCGAACGGAGCCGTCCCGGGTTCGGCCGAACCTCCAGTTTGGCCAAACCATTTTTGTGGCCGTTGATCGCCAAATTTCACGTGGACGGTCCTGATCACATCCTAATGGCGGTTCCGGGGTAGTTTGGTCATTTCGCAGTTACTTATAACCGTCATACCTGCCTATAAAATGAGGAGCTCACTCTCATTTACAACACACAACTTTGAGCTGAATTACAAGAGGTTCTATTGTATCTTTTGTACATTAGAATAAGGTAGAGAGTGAGGGGAAGGTCTGGAGGAGGGCCCGGAAGTTTGGCGCTCATCCGACTTCTTCCTTGACGAGTGTAGCTTCCTAGGAGGAATTCCGGAGGAGTACCGGAGCTGTTGGTACACTCTGCTCCGGGTTCGGAGAACTTCTTCTATAAAGTAAGCCTTCGTGTTCCTTTCTTTTGTTATTTAATTACTTAGTCTGAGTAAGATATATTTCTATCTTTGCGGGTTCATTGTTTACTATTCGCACTAAGTGCTCTAGTACTAGGACTCTGGATAGAGAAGGAAGTTCCTGTACAAGTATTAGAGTAGTAATTAATAACATAGACGTGGTGTCTAGGTTAGAGATTACCTTTGTTTGTTGTGTATCCCACGGATTTGTCAGAGGTAGGCGGCAGGTGGTGACAGCCCTGAATCCCATCCCAGTAATCCTTCACGTTCGGATACATCATAGAGCTATAGCCGGAACCACGCTGGCAGACCAGCAGGGGTCGGTGCCCGAAGCAACAGATAGGAAGTTACCTTTGCTTAGCTTAGATAATTAAGACACATAGAAATTCCTCTCTAGCCTAGCCTACCATTAGTTGTTGTCCTTGGATAGTCTTAGCCTTAGGTAGATTACACACGTTCCCTGAGTTCGATATATTTTTGGGGTCACCCAATGGTGAAGTGCTACAGCGGTATTCCGTGCGCTTGCGGATTTATATGTGGTCGTAAGAAATACCAACAGTAATCACTCTATTAAATCAATAAATTTCACCCCTTCCCTGAAAAAAAATGCGTTACACACTTTGTCAGCATCTCTCCACCCACAGCAGAGTGCGAGAATTTTCTCCCACTTGGTTGCCATGCTCGGAAATGATTTGAACTTCACGACGAGCTCCTAAGGTTCGGTGCTGGCTTAACTAAACATCCATGGTTATGAAAAAATTAATAACAACTAGGAAGAAAGCCCGCGCAGATGCGTAGGCATCTTATATATTTACTGTTTTATGAAATAATATTAAAAGAAGCCATATCTCACCATTTGTACGCTATGAGATAGACCGTAGACTTTAATATACTTAATAATGTATGTCACACTAAAAAAATCATTTTGCCCTAGTTAGATATAATTTTTTCTACAGTCACACAAACTTATTATCACTATTTTAAAAGTTGAGTATCTATTAATAGATGAAATTATATATGTCTCACTTATTTGCAAATCTATATATAAATATTCTTAAAAAAACCACTTCTACCGATTAATAGGATACACCATTAAAATTAAACCATTAAAGTTAAACATGAATGCGGGTGAAGCTAGTCTTAAGGGGTGTTTGATCCATGGACTAAACTTTAGTCCCTGTCACATCAGATGTTTGGACACTAATTTATTGTATAAAACATAGACTACTTACAAAACTAATTGCACAAATGAGAGCTAATCTGCGAGACAAAATTTTTAAGCCTAATTTATCCATAATTAGCATATGTTTATTGTAGCATCACATAGGCTAATCATGGATTAATTAGGTTCAATAGATTCGTCTAGCGAATTAGTTCAGGATTATGGAATAGGTTTTATCATTAGTCTACGTTTAATACTTCTAATTAGTGTCCAAACATCCGATGTGACAAGGACTAAAACTTTTTAAGCCCCATCCACCCCGCCCTCCCTAGTCATTGAGACTTTCTTACTCTACTGCCTTGAATGATGGGTCTCTCATCGAGATAGCTATGCACGTGCTCCCTCGAGATCAATCTGGAGATCAATTTTAATGTCTAATTTACTATCACACCCTTACGTAGTATTCCATTGGTGCACTGGGACCGCCTTAACTCAGCCTATATACCCTATTATACTTACGATATAGGATAGCAAACTCTGTTGTTTATATTTGGTGACTCTAGAGAAGGACAAAGAAAAGATAAAGGTGATCGAGATAGTTGTTTTTTAAGTTTTGAATAGATTTGTGGTATAGAGTAGACATAATATGTTTATGAATTTAATCAGTACTACTCAATTTTTTATAGAACAGCTAGAATACTCTCGTTCAAAAAGAAGCGAGGTCCATCACTCGATGGTAGTTAAATAAATAGCCAAAGAGAGACATACCATCATGATAATGTCCAGAGCACTGTATTATTGTTTATATTTTTGACAAATACCAATAGTTTAGCACCTGATTTGTTTTGAACACCTACTATTGACAACAACGTGATACACCTTTAGTAATTTAAAGTATGTATTTATTCTTCCAAACTTATTTATCAATTACGTAGTATATTTATCAAGTGATATTTGACAACCTAAAATATGATGAAATTATTTTAAAATTATCATATATTTGCATGTGATGTGGTGATGTATTTAGAACCACAATATAAATTTTATAAGAAACAAATATTTTTATTTAACTAAAGAAATACAATGGGATCACAAATTGGATATATAATTTAAAAGATAACCGTTTAGAGATAATTGATTTCATAT
>CM020186.1:4006287-4020540 GCA_009805545.1 Oryza longistaminata
AAAGCGAATTAAGGTTGCCCGAACCCCAACAGTTCTTAGGCAACACCCATCGGGGAAAGGCCCCAATTCTCTCTAAAAGACTAGTCAATAGGGGAAGGGTGCTCTCCCCTTTTAAGTAAAAAGGTGGCTTCCTCTCCAAGCTAGCAATGGTGGTGATTATTTCAGAGGCTCACCGGTCGCCCACCGACTTTTTGAGTCTTTGCCAGGCGGGTAATGTGGAGGATGTCTCATCACGTGCAAAGTATCAAATCGGCGACTCCAACTTCCAACTGAATTATCACTGAAGAATGAAAAGACAAATAGCTCTCTTTAGCTATCTTTTCTTGAAGTAGAAATGTGTCTTTGATAGATGTAACATTTTGAAACCTCCAGTCTGGCAGCAGCATCTCTCTAAACTTAATTCACTATTCCTTCCATTAATCTGGTTTCACTTTTTCCACTGGATGTGTGTTAAATAATCTTCAGCAGAATAGAGACAATTCTACAGGCTTCTGTAATTATATCTCTGCCTGTTGTAGCACTGAAGAAACAGCCCGAGCTTATCACCACATTAACTATGAAGAGTATTGGAGTTTTTTGAAACGAAAATTCTTAGTTTAGGCCATCTGCTATAAGAACCTAGACCAATCGCCATAACGGTTGCGGCAAAGCGCGCCAAGTTTTATAGTGTATTCTATTTTGCAATCAATATAATTTTGGAAAAGTCTATGATCTGGAATTTGCTTAAAATGCTTCCCGTATTTGATTTGTTTTTATACACTTGCCACTAAATACGTTGCCAATCTGGCATCATTCTCTAGGGAACAATTAGTTTAATTTTATCATTTCTCTGATCGGTGTGATGTTGGTAGATGGTGCTCATTACACTTCTTGAATCTTAGGTCTGCATCTGTTTTTGTATGAACTCCGAGAAATACATACCTGCACTATATTTCAGATATAAGGTCCCATCATTCCATGTTCGAGTCATTTTAGTGTTTGTCACTTCGAATTGATTCTTTAACCAACTTATTCGATATTTTGCATCTAATAGAATCAGCACGCATTACACCCCTATGTGGGTCATGATATATACAAGGCATTAACATTTCCACTGAGCACGGTTTTTTGCAATTTTCTGACATCTTAGCCTTAAAGTTAGAGTCCAAATTGAAAATAATGGTCCCAGGCTCCACCCTTTTGTAGTTTGTAGTACCAACATTTCATCAATTGGACTATGAAAAAAAATTTTTTTTAAATGGTTTCTTCCAAAGTATGTAAATATATTGTGAGGCTTCTTACTTAGTCCAAATACAGTCCCATAAAAAAAAACTGTAGCTAGTTGTTCAAAAGGTACTTCCAAGTGAATACTGAGAAAGTATCGCTTAATTGGATTCCCATGTTGACTCCATCCCTAATTCGTTCTCGAAATTATCGTAAGCAAACAATTCATAGTAACAAAAATGGGCATAATCATGGTCAAGTGTGCTCTCATGGAAGAAAAAAATCTTGTTTTTATTATGATCTATTGATCTCCAAGTCCAGTTTCTGCAAACACCTGGGTATAACGAAGCCCCTTCATCACACTTCGATTATGCAATGTTGGCCTGGCAGTCACAGAACAGCCATGCTCAGCACATGTATCCTAACATCATGGCATTGTCAGCAAATTACAACACATAGTAAAACAGGTAGTCATGCAATAATTATGTTTTCCTAACAGTATCTTCAAAATATTGAATGATTAGATTGTCTAAAACACAAACTAAATAAATCCTTGCTGTTAGACTCCGGGAACGCATCCTAACATGGTTCTATGTTTTCCCTTCCATTTGGAACCCTTGCAATAAAGTTTCCATACCCAGGCAATATAAACAATAGGACTTCGGATGCTTACCTTGTATAAAACCTATGGCTGGACTTCTGGAAAAGTCCATCTATTTCTTGCCAGACACCCTTTAGCCATTTCGACCCACAATGCTGAAACAGGGGAGAAAAAATCACAAGTATCATATCATGCCATCATACCTTCTGTTACTGTAAAAATACACTATTATAAATGAGAAAACAACTATACCGTTAGCCGCTGGTACTCAAATGTGAAACCACTGAGGCAATGATGTCAAGAAGAAGCCTGCAAGTCCAACAGGCCATACAACGTATCTGGGAATATGTAGAATAACATGCAGTAATAATACCAACAATCTATGATGAAGAATAGCCACCAAAGAAACAGAGCCCATATGAATATATCAAATCCAAATTGGCAATGATTTGCTCCTTTAAAGTGTAAGCAAAGACACAAGAGGGCCGCCTAAGTATGTCATGATATGAATTTATATAGCAAATAACTTTTGGTCCCAAGTTCTACCTCATAAGGCTCACTAAGTGCCTTTTGGGAACCAGAAGTAACCGAAAAAAGTGGAGAGAAAAATAGTAATACAAGCAACAGTCCGCGTGAAAGTGTCGATAAGTTACCGCAAACCCTGAATGGGAAATGAGTCGAATAACAAAGATAACAAGTGTCAGGTTTTCCAAAAAAGACATGCATGAAATGACCACTTTTTTCAGATGTCATAGTACAAAGTACCTTATTTCTCGTTCACATCATAATTGTTGGTTGGATTGGTGCCCATCTGTCATGCACAAACGAAAGGAAATTCATTATAGAAAATGGAAAACAAAAAATTTAGGAAGATAGACCGGAAAGAAAACACATAAGTTCTCTCAACGTCTGATCCTGAGAAGGTATATTTATTATCACGTGTCGGCTTATCCTCCATCCGAGCAGGATATTTTCTCAGTTTTCAACCATTATATTGCCATTGGAATGGCTCCTCGTCAGCCACTATAGGATTTGATAGCCCTCCTGTGAGCACCAAAGGTAATGAAGCCAAAATGTCATACGTGGTTCTGTTCGATATATTACAAAGGAGAATGCACCAAAAAAAGAACTTGTTGGAAGAGTGACAGCGAAGATGTGAGATTCGCAGATTGCCCTGATTAAATGAATAGATGTAAGTAATCAGATAGATAGAGGACTAAGTGGTGGGTTGAATTCCGGAGAATAGAATTTGAAATGGAAGGCAACATGCCCCCTTCTTTAATCCATCGCTTCTATGCACAGTTTACTTGAAAATTATCAAGTAATATTGAACATGTGGGAGCTGTTAAACAGTGAAATTAAGCCACTCCAATGACCATTTTTCTCATGCATACAATAGGGTGGCCAAGCTGTCCTGGTGCCAGGGTCGACTCTAATAGTAATGAGACGATTGCATTCCCTGCATTTCAAGTGTGAGAATGTATTAAACAGGAAACTGACGTTTTTGGCAAAATATTCATCTTCCAGTAGAGCCACCAAAGAAATCCAAACTAATAATGTGGCAGGCTGAATTGGCAATTGAACAGGTTTATCATCACCGTAGGAACTAAAGCGCTCCGAGAACCAATCTACAGGCCTGAAGCGTGGGTTGCTTCAGGCTGCAGTCGGATGGAATTGATAATATTCAGGTGGGCAATTTCTACTGCTTTTTTCACTCTAGATACTTCTGCACCAGGATACTGCGATTCCTTCTTGTTTTTTTTTTGAGCTAAGTCAGCCGGCAGGGGAGAATTCCCCACCTGAATATATGCGTCAATGATCTCTACACAGGCAGGCCTTCGGCCTGCCAAGCACAGGTGCCCTGCAGGATTGATCAAATAGCAGAAAATACACAGGACCACTACACACACCTACACAGAGATAAACTCCCCAAAGAATAAAAGATGTTTGGCCACCAACAATGCAATGATTCCCTTCTTTGCTACCTCTACCCCTAATTCAAATTATTTTAATATCCCAGTGGCTTATTGTATCTATAATTGCTAATGTGAATGATTGACGGTAGGATTTCTTAACACATATCCCAAACAATGCAAAACTAAATTGAATGCTTACAAGAATAACCTAACTATATATAACGATGAACGAACGAACTAAGTAAGTAGAGTCAGAACTGAACGGTTTAAGAATCCTAAGCTAGGACAAGATGCGCACTAAGAAGGAAAAAACAGTTTGGATTTACTCGGCGTACTTTCACCGATTCTTTGACCTTGCTGGCCCGCTTTCGCGCCGCCGCCTCCGCTGAGCTAAACAATGTCCAGGAGAAAGGAGCGCAGAGATATGCCCTGCCGCCGACGAAGAGCGTGATGCTGGAAGAGGAGAGGGCGGAGCGGGTGGAGCGGCGGGGCCGGAGGAGACAGAAGGAAGAGATCGACATGGCGCTGAGGATGCAGAGCTACAGTAAAACTGTTTGTCTCCGGCTCTCTGCCCTGCGCTTCGCTTTCGGAAATGACCTTCACGTCGCGACGCGCAAGAAAGAAATCATTAGCTTCAAATGATTTTTCATAAGTTAAACTATTTATACAATCCATATCTAATTACAGCCAATACATTTGTTACGCCTTAAATCTTTATAACAAGAACCCCACTGATTATATTCCGTTGACTTATAAAAACTTATTTTTCAGGCGACTGAGTTTCTTATGTTGCACCTAAATTAATTTGGCACTACTCTACACAATGAGTATTTTCCTAATGTTCCACTATTTATTTGAAATGGTTTGCACAAGTGGTGTTCTTTTGAATGTTTTTTTTTTCAACAATAACAACCACCATCATCGCACCATTCATGTGTGGTTTAATTTTTTTATAAAAATCAGTAAACTCATACACATTGGCAAATATAATGTAATGTTTTTTTTTTATTTCACATGATGGGTATTTAGTGTTTCATAACACATAGTGGTTATGATTGCTGCAACTAGTTATTTTTCATATGTTGGAATTCCTGAAACATCACATGACATGAATTGTGTAACACCCAGTAACCACGTCCTAGAATCCACACACAATACCACCTCACACTAAGCTCTATCTAAAATTATTAGAAATTTCGGCAGAGTCTCCCCTAAAAATACGGACATCACGACAGGCAGTTATAAGAAAGGTCAATACCGATATAAACCACACAATCCAAACCATCCTAGCTCCACAAATCCCACGTGAAAAATAAGAATCAGAACCTTAAATGACCCTTACAAGTTCTATGCAAAAACTTATGCTGAGCAAAAACATAATCTAAAACTAAATTTTTAATTGTGTGCAATAATAATGTGTAGTCCAAGGGTGCTACTCCCGCCCCATGCCGATCGATGTCATTAGGTACCTAAAATCCAAATTAAACACAAGAGTGAGTAAAGAATACTCAGCAAGTACAATCTTGAACTAGTAAAACATACACATGATTTATGCATTAAGAAACCAATATGAAGGGTTGGATTTACTTTATTTTTAAACCAAAGAAGTCAAAAGATAGTAGTTCCCTCCCGGGCAGGTGTGAATATCCTCTTAGCATTACCGGTAAGCCGAGCAAGCGTGATCAGCGCTTCTCAAGGATCATGAATAAAGACCCAAATTGCACTCCCATGGCTACGCATGGTTCTTAAATAATGTAAACAGAACATCCGGAATAATGAAACATGGATAACGTCATGAATTCGAACATGGGTCGAAACACGAATAAGTAGCATAACGTCAGAGCCATACAATCAGTAATATCAAGCAATTGAATAATAATTATGCAAGTAAAGCCAAACAAAACAACTCAATTTGTCCATCACATAAGTCTGTTTTGTACTTGCCTTAACTCCTTCGATACTCTGACTCAACTCATCCAACGTTGGAACCCTCCACACTTGTGGAGCAAAACTACACATAAACCTCTATATTCAACTAACGATGGCTACAAGAGATATTTACTACAATCGAAACCTAGAACGTATAAACCTTTTACCGATTTGTATTAAATAACCTATAGCTGTTCCATTACTGTTTTATGCGTAACTCACAAACCGTCTAACGGAAACTAGCAAATAATACAACTTCGGACATCTAGACAAAATTGTCTACAACTTTCATGTTGAGCACAAAATCAGATTATGCCTCTGGAAATCCCAGATTAAGGAAAACGAACTGCTGTCCTGATTTCCGGACCCGGTCAGCAGTACTGTTTTTACTGTTTCTCCTAAACCGTTTATCGGAATCGAGTGAAACTAGCACCGTTGGAAAAATATCGACGATGACTACAAACTTTATCAACTAACCTGATTCCTGATGGTTTAATACCAGATTTGAAAATACGGTTTCAGCCTAGCGTTCGATATAAAATAAATTCGAAAAAACCGGAAACAGATCGTCTTAAATATAAATTAGAAACAACTATAGACTAAAATGGATTACCTAGCAGTACTAATGTATAAGAAAAACGAAGAATTTGGAAATATTCACCAAATTCCCTAAATTTCCCTTCTATCAAATTTCCCCTTCTTTCCTTCCTTACTGTTCTTCTCTGCCTTCTCTCCCTCCTTCCTGTTCGTTGCAAGCCAACAGCAGCAGCAGCAGAAACGAATATTGGCAGCAACAGCAAGCCGTGCATCACCAGCAAGGAAGAGATCAGATCGGCAACAGCAGGGATCGGCAGCAGCAGGGAAATTAACAGAAACAACAGTAGCTCACCAACGACCGGCTGTGGAAGACGACGGCTGTGGCGACCGGCGACGGCTGCACCAGCGGCGGCGCCGGCGAAGACAGGAACAGCAGCGGCGGCGGTAGAGCGCAGGAGGTACGGCACCTAGGGCTACAGGAGCGATTCTCCTGTTTCTTTTTTTTCGTTTTCTTTTTTTTGGTTGGTTATATAAAGAGACTAAATAAGATATAACGGCTCACATCTATTCAATCCTCGGGACTTCGTTCGGACTCCGATTACTATAAATTTATAGTCTATTTGCACTACTCGGCGAGCTCTACGCATCCACGGTTCCCGATCGCCTATACGAACAATGGTTTAAAAGTTAAACTTTTGTGCGTTTGCTCTAATATTCCCCGAAATATATTAATTTAAAACTCGGGGCATTACAGGGCGTTCTCCCCACCTCAGGACATAAGGTGGGCAGAGGAAAACCCCTTCTTCTTCCTCCCCTTTCACTTCCCTTGCTTGTTCTTTCTTTTCCTCCTCAGGCTGAGCTCCCAGCTCACTTCTCCTCCCCAAATCCCATCTAAGAACCCAAACTCAAGCTCTGCATGTTAGACCACAGCAATCCCCATCATCCAAGCTTTCCATCCATACCAACATTTTGCACATGCATGGAGAGTTGTGGGAGATCGAAATAGAAGAAGAGAGTGGTGGTTTCAGCCTGCATGGTTGCAGCAGCAACATGACTTTGTTTCCCTCCATTTGGTGAGCTTCCTTGCCATCCATGATGCCTTTTTTTAGTTCCCTTCATGTTGAACATCTATAGCAACAATCAACAGGTCATCCACCTCCATTATTGCAGCTAGGAGGTGGCTGCAGCTCATCCGGTGTTAATCTCTTTTGATTTCGGTGGAAGCAGCCCCAATCTCCATTTTAATTGTATCTATAGGTGAGTTTTAACCTTGCCATTGCCTACAATATGTTCTTAGTTTAGCAACAAGGCCGTGGCATGTTCTACCTTGATCTACCAGCAGCCCCTACATGAATTGTGTTTAGTTTATTCCTATCAACTTAGCACCAATTTTTCTTGAACGATCGATCTCCTTCTATATGGGTGTTTGCTCTAATCCTACCGTGCATCACCTTGGTCAGTTGTATCCTTGTGTTATAGTTCCACTTGCATGCTCGGTTGTGGGGTAGCACCATCTTAAGCAATCTCAAGTGTTGCTGATTTTAGCAATATTTTCACTACCCGTTCAGAATTTTATTAGGAAATGACCTCCTCTTGTGTTAACTTCAGAACCATGTAGAAAATTTTTATGAAATCCTTTTTGGTTGATCAAAATTTCTATGAACCCATAGAAGCGTGCTCTTTATTGTTTCAAGGTAAAAAGTTAGCACTTATGTGCTGGTTTTGGCTCTAAAATTGCGAATAATTTATTTGTGCCTTTTGATCACCTAGCTACTAGAAAATCCATAATAAATTATTCCTATCGTAAAATCCAGTGTGATATTTTTCTAAAAAAAACATTGTTGTGTGCTCTTTCAGCTAAGAATAATCACATTTGTAAAATCTTGATTTGAAATGCAGGTTGCTATTAATGCCCTAGGGAAGGTCTGAATTATTTTTAGAGCTGCCATTTTTCAGCTTGCATAGCTTGTCATTTTTGTAGCTCCTAAACCATGGCTGAAAGCGTGATAATTCTTTAACCAAAATTAGCTTTAGTACACCTCCTACCTGCTGTATTTTTGCCTTGAGTTGCTGATCATGTTGCATGCACATATTTATTTGGTTCTTATTTGCATATTGCTTCTTTTCGATTGATTCGGACGTTCCAGAGTGTGACGAGCAGTACCCTGAGGTTGAGGGTGATCCATCTCAGCAGCAAGGCAAGCACCTAAGCATATAGAACCTATGCTTTCTCTAAAAATGTTTTGTTTGCAATCTATACATATATATATGCATGGGTTGGCTACTTATTAATATTGTTGGATTTGGGTATGTGGGTAGATCCTGGTTATGCATTTATTTCCTTGTATATTGCTGTCCTTATAGTTCATTACCCCTGGATGGGAATATTTGGGATGTTTACTTCATTCATGCTTAGCCATGCTTAGTGCTAATAGAATTATAAGGATGTACAGTACTATTATTTGTGATATATAGACAACTTGTAGAAATGGGCATAAAACTTGAGCACTTACACTAAATAATGGTTGATGAAATATGTTGGACTTGCACGGGTGATAGGGCGATGAAGGGAGGTTGGTTTTCCTCTGATGCAAGTAGCCCCGTCTGGGTCGTCAAGGACCGAACGTTTTGACATCTATTCATGCACCCTTCGTACTTACCACATGCCTTATTTGGGACCGGCTTGTCCTTTACTAGTTCTACTATGATCATTTATACCATGTTGGAGAGACGTGAGGGCAGGTAGCCGAGGGCCTCGGGTGCCTATGTGGGCCGGGGGTGCCTCCTGCGTGGCGCGCCCGCCTTGGTCACACCACACACGCACGTGACTGAGTCGTCGGGAACCCCGGCGTAGTATAGGTGGTTGGGGTGGGATTAGGAAAGGCATGTAATGAGCTTGTATCACTCGCGTAACGCACTCGACGGAGTGTGTAGCTTTGATCCTTGTTCATTTCATGTGGGTCCAGTTGTACACCTCTGATCAGAGTATAATCTATTCGAATAGCCGCGTCCTCGGTTATGGACATTGCTTGATGTGTATCTCACTCATGTTAGCATCAAATGTGGATTAATATGGATGGGTTTATGTTTGATGGTGATGTTGGCATGTTGTGCCATATTGGTTTGGGCAATGGTTGCCCATTGTTGATGATGAGAGCACCGGTTGTGCTCATTTACTTGTCAGTTTCAGATTTATATGCTTGCTGTCCATAAATTAAAATGTTACTATTTGTGCTTTTCCAGTTGTGTTTAACTTGTTATTTGCCCACTAAAATTAGCTTTATGCAAATATTGAATCTAGAGCCACACTTTAAGGTAGAATCATGCATACCTCTCTCTCCTCTTGTATATTTATGAGTTTGGGTAAGACTTGCAAGTACAATCTTGTACTTAACCCGTTGGCTGCATTTTCAGGTGAGGATCCCGACGTTGAGCTGTGTTTCATGTGTGGTCACTGTGCTCCCGGGGGCGGTGAGGGCAACGACTAGTTCTTGCAGCTTGGCTCTTGCCCGGTCGGTTGCCCTAGTGGGATTTGGCACCACCGGTTTCATCTTTTGCTTATGAACTCTAGATGAGACTTCCGCTGCAATATTTATGTGTTGTATGTTGGGATCTCGGACCCTATTATGTGTCATGTAGCTCGCTGCACTTTAATCCTATTATGGTACTTGCTATGTTTATTAATTGCTTGCGATGAAAGTGTGAGGCTATTCGCATTCCTGGGGATTAGCTAAGCATGAGTAACGGGTTTTGATCGCTTGAGATAATCGGGGATAGCGCTTTGGATCGAGTCACTGGGTATGCTTTTGGTCGCCACCTTCGAGTGGTTGACGGGCATATGACGGGGTGGACTGGCAAGCTATCTTACGGTTATGTCTTGCGCTCACTACTCGACATTCCGGTTATTATAATAGAAGGTTGTCAACCGCGATCATGGACACATTGAGGACAAGTGGCTATTTATGCGTGTATGGATCCCACTTCTCCAATAGTATATGGTGGTCGCGTTGGACACTGGATGGTATAATACTCGGGGGTGTCCACACTCTTGATTAGGATCAATTTGCTACAGATGAAACCGATCAGGCAGTCAAAGATGCATGTGTTGATTTGCTCAAGTGTGGACAACGACAAATGAGGTACAAGTTGAGGAAAACTTTATTTGATGGTATAGCAGTAAACGAAGGGAGAATAACATCAACGTTGAGGAGTATGACTAATGAGCAATGGCAAGCCCTAGTGAAGGTGTGGTCAGATCCAAAGCACAAAGTAAACTTGGATGTTGTTGGAAATCTTACATGTTGGTTACGACAATCACGATGTTGCATCTACTTGTTTTGTGTATCATAGCTAAATTGATTCAAGATATTGCATATGCCCTAATATCATGGGTTAATCTGCCCTAATATCATGGGTTTAATGAAAACTAGTTATCTATTGCTGACTTGAAATTCAGAACTCACGAATGAACTATTATTGACTTGAATATCATGGGTTAATCAGCCCTAATTTGTCAGGCCTTCTATTCTAGTGAAAAATCATAGCATCTGTCTTTTCTCTCTATTTGTTTACATTCATAGAGAAATAGATGAATAAATCATATATCTGGCAATGAAAAACATTTAAAAGCTAGAGGACGGAAATAGCATATTGTTTGTACTATAAGCTCACGCGTATGTCATCTTTGCACAAACTAGCAATTAATTATCTTGGTACACCTGGCACGCGTATATGTTATTTTCTGATCTGAATCTGTAAATGTTTTTTACTTCTGTCCAGTCAAACCTTTGTGATTGACTAGTATAATGTAATATTTAAATACTGTGCATAGTTGTCTTTTGTATATATGATAGAAGTAAGCTACATGTCTTACCAGTATTTGCCTTTCTACAGGAGAAGTGTCTGAAAAACAAACTTAACCATGAGAATGTTCGGTACCATCAAAGGATAGGCTCTCGGTGCTACATTGCACTCCGCCATGTCGAGGTAAGATAAAAAAAGTGCTACTTCATTTTTTTTACTGCTATTTGATAAATGAGAATATTGCTCCTGATCTACTTTGTGCACAAGTTCTTTTCATCTGTTGTATTAATGGAAGTATGCCTAAATTATGTGTTCTGCGCATAATTAGTTTCTTTAGATTCTGTGTCATGTTTAAGCCAATAAAACTAGACATGCATTTTCTAGGAGTTAGTGACACTTATGTGCCATCAATATCCCTATCTAGCCAACTGCGGGCCTGTTCACTTTGATGCCAAAAAAACGTTACCAAAAATTGCCGAAATTTTGGCAACTGTGCAAAAATTTTGGCAACTTGCTAAAATTTTGGCAGGATTTCTTATATAGTTACCAAAATTTGGCAGCAAACTAAATGTAGTCACTTTTTTGACAACTTTACCAAAATTTGGTAAGGTTGAAAATGGCATCAAAGTGAACAGGCCCTGCATTTATCTACATAATCTCTTGCAATGGTTCTGACATGGTTAGTATGCACCTAGCAGACATAAGTCATTGAAACATTGCGTGACATATTATGGGAAATAAAACTTTATAGTGATGGAATGTTGTATTTAGCAATTTAAATATGCAAACAAAAGAACATTCAGAGAGTGATGGTATGTTGTATTTACAAACTGTTTTGCGTGTAATTTCAGAAGCAAACTAAGTATAAAGATGTGCCGTCCACTGCAATTGATCTTTTCAAGAAGTGCCATTGCAGCAGTAAGAATGGTTTCAGTGAGCCTGTAAAGGATATTATTGTGAGTTATATCTTTCTTTCTTCTTTTGCACTCTATTAATGCCAATGGAAAGTGACTATTCTTTTTTCCTATTGCTAGGCTGATATGTAAGGCATCATTGATGATCCTGTACAATATGGGGAAGAACCAAAATCTCATACTGAAGTTATTTCCCAAGTTATGCCAAAATCAAAGTTCCTTCAATATGTCAGCCTTGAGTCAGCCGCCCTAAAGAGAAATGGAAAAGCTATTGTTGCTACACGGGTTCAAGAGCTTCAAGCTAAACTTGAGGCAGAGAGACAAGACGTTGCGAATCTTAGAGATAAACTTGATGGTCAGCAACAGGAGTTGGATTCCTTGAAGAAAAAGGTAGATGGAGCGGAGGCAGCAGTTTGAAGAGACTGAAAGTTTGAAGAGGTCCTTAGATGAGGCCAATGCCCTTCTTCGCCGTTTGCTTCCCCTCAATACTCCTTTTGGTCAGTCTCGGTAAGGTTTTGTCTAACCTCAATGTCACCTTGCTGATTTGTAAGTTTTTGGGTTGAGATCTGGACATGCGACTTCATTCTGATTAGTGAATGTGACATCTTTTTTGGTCAGCGACTTGTGATAAGATTTGGTCAGTGATGTACTGAACCTGGTCATTTTGCTTTGTGAATGAATTTGGTTTGAACCAATTTATTTTGCTATCTAGGAAATGCTATCTATGATATTGTAAATTTGTTGCTGCCCTGCTGTCCTAATGTAAATTTGTTGATGTCCTGATGTATTTTGCTATCTAGGAAATGCTATCTATGATATTGTAAATTTGTTGCTGCCCTGCTGTCCTAATGTAAATTTGTTGATGTCCTGATGTATTTTGCTATCTAGGAAATGATATTGTAAAGATCAATTTGCTACTGTCCTGTTGATGCTATCTAAGTTTCTGGTCTGTAAACATGAAACATGTGACTCCAAATTGGTGCTAAATGTGGGTACATGTGGATGATTGTGACTCTGACTGCATTGGTGAATCTGTGATTGTACCAGACTCTTTATTTTGGTTTGTGAACCTGTGACTGTATTGGTGGTACATGTGGATGCTTGTGACATCTGTTTTGTGAATCTATATTAAATGTGAGCTGGTGCATGTGGGTTGAATGTTGTTAATTGGGGTATCAGATGTGAGATGTGTGGGTGTTAATTGGGATGTGTATTGGATTTTAACTGGGCTAAATATGTTTGATATATGGGCTTCTCGAGTGTGCATGGCCAAGATGCTATTTCATTGCAATGCTAGGGTCTATTGGGCCTTTTGAATGTGTATTGCCCACTCAATATTTAATTCAATATAGATGGATAAAGTATAATTGGGCTAAATTTATTATATCTTATATGAGCCTAATCTAAATCTAATTGGACTTACAATAGGGCTAGCCCATAAACAGGTTACTCACTACATAGGCCTTAACATGCCACATGGCATCTTTTGACGATTTCTGGGCTTGATGGTGACAAAAATGGACGTCACCATCAAGCCCAGAAATCGTCATAGAACATGAGTAGAGATGCATGATAGGTGTTGAATGAATATTCGGCACGCAGACACCACAGATTTTACAACATGATGTAAAATTCAATTTTCATGACGTAAATGAAATGTCATATATCATAAGATCTCTCGTAATGCCGATTGCTAGCTTCATAAAGAAGCCGGATTTGATTGTTAATTTCTTTCTATCTTTCACATGGCTCACACAGAATGGATTGGGCTGTGACTGCAAAGTGGGCCGTGGGCGGCAACAACAGGGGAGGCCGGGGTGGGGTTCGTATGGAGCGAGGCGAGAGTGACCGTGGATAGATTTTTTTATTTTTGAACTTTTTATATTTTTATTTTTAAAAATAAATCCTTTCAAAATTTATTTTTCAAGATATGAACCTTTTGGTCACGCCAGCTGGTCTGACATGGCAAAACAGCACTGTGATGCCGGTCTAGCAAGCGAGGTAGCGTTATTTGGCCACGCCATCCTTGCTAGCGTTGCAGGATAAAACTATCATGCCCGCTGCGTGTGACTTGTCAGTGTTGTTTTGTCACACTAGGCGAGCTGGTGTGGGCAAAAGGTTCCAGCATCTGAAAATAAGTTTTGAAAATGTTTATTTTAAAATTAAAGAATAAAAAGGTTCAATAAATAAATAAATAGGGTCAGCTGTGAGGCGGCGGCAGAGGTCAGAGGAAGGCTAGGTGGAGGTGAGGCATACGGTCTAGGGTAGGAATGGGACGGGAAAGGGAGCGCTGCGAGAACGGGGACGGCTGATACGCGATCAGCCGCGCGGGGGGACGCGCGCGCGCGGT
>CM020186.1:4037941-4085512 GCA_009805545.1 Oryza longistaminata
GCATCCCGGTGAGCATCCACATCCTCTTTCCCATTCATCCCTCTATCTCTCACCCATTTTTTTTTAATTTTCTTGCGTTAACCATAGCTTCTCTTCTAGATCTGGAATTTTTCTCTACAATTTTCTTGCTTTTTTCCTCTGATAGTAGTCTACATGGCAAAATGTTAGACGGAGAAACAAAAGAGCAGGGTGACTTCACATTGATTAATAAATGGTCAGACCATACTACATGGAAGAATATTATCTGTTGTGATGATCAAGCAAGTTGAATCGAAACCAGAACTTTGGTTAAACTGACAGCACGGTTGCATAAGTACAAAGCAAATACAAATTATTACAGTACACAAAGTATATTTGTCATGATCAGGTCGTTCATTAAGCTTGTCTCGAATCAGAGTACCATTGTGTTTCCCCAATTTGGTTTTGTCACTTTCAAAAAAAGAAAAAGACAGTTATGTCTATTTGAATGATAGTTCAACTGTACTAGATTAGGAGGAAGCTTGCCTTGAATCGGAGCCGATAACATATACTTAACCACATCGGCTTTACATATCACAGTGCATTCATTGGACAATAGATAATGCCTTAACCTTGTGCAAGAGAAATATAAGCACAAACACAACTTTTCCACAGGAGAATACCTTGTCTCTGCATCCAAAAGCCGACGGCTCAAATAAAACACAACTCTCTCTTTCCCTTCAAGCTCCTGAATCAAGACCGAGCCGATTGACTTCTCACCAGCCGACAGATATAATCTAAAAGGTATCCCCTTTTGTGGAGGGATCAAAACTGGAGGAGAGCTAAGATATTCTTTAATATTATCCAAAGCCTTCTGCTGCTCTGCCCCCCAAGTGAATTCTTGATCAGCTTTTAATCTCAACAAAGTTGTAAAAGGTTCTAATCTTCCAGACAAATTAGATATAAACCTTTTAATAAAATTTATCTTGCCGATCAACTCTTGTAACTCTGTCTTGTCCTCCGGAGGTTGAATCTTCTTAATTGCATTAACACTCCTCTGAGTTATCTCAATCCCCCTTTCATGAACAAGAAATCCCAAAAACTGACCAGCCGATACTCCGTAAGCACAATTTGTCGGATTCATCTTCAGGCCATACTTCCTGGTTCTCTCAAAAACCTTTCTCAAATCAGCTACGTGGTTCTCTATTTCCTTTGACTTAACAACCACATCATCAATATAAACTTCAACCAACCAGCCAATCAGATCGTGAAATATGTAATTCATGGCCCAATGGTATGTAGCTCTAGCACTCTTTAAGCCGAAAGTCATTACAACCCACTCAAACAAGCTGATTGCACCAGGACATCTGAAAGCCGTCTTACGAATGTCTTCTTCTGCCATAAAGATTTGATTGTAACCTGCATTGCCATCCATAAAACTTAATATCTTATGCCCTGAAGCAGCATCAACCAATTGATCGGCAACCGGCATTGGGTACTCATCCTTCGGGGTAGCTTTGTTCAAATCACGAAAATCAATGCACACCCTGACTTTGCCATTTTTCTTGATAACTAGAACTATGTTGGAAACCCACTCAGCATATCGCCATGGACGAATAAAGCCAGCATCATACAAACGTTTAACCTCAGCCTTGACTGGTTCGAGCATATCGGCTTTACATCTCCTCAGCGGCTACTGGTATGGTCTAACCCCCAGCTTGATAGGAAGTCGATGTTTGACAATCGATTGGCTGAGTTCTGGCATCTCATAATATTCCCAACCATAGCAATCTCATAATATATTTAGCCCCGGTTGTATGGTCATTACGGGCTGTCGTAAGGAACTCGGCAGTCAGGGGTGGCTTCTCGAAGTACCAGGAGGGCATCGGATAGAGGGTATTAGCTAGTATATCAGTTAACTAGAATGTATGTATATTATGTATATTAGAAGTATAAGAATAGATTCTCTCTCTTTTCTTTCCACCTAGCTTAGATCATTTATTACGAGAATGAGTTGTTAATGCTTGTGTGTCACTCTAGCCTTTGATTATCTTAACCCCTATTTAGAATATGATTATCACAGGTAATATATAAACTATTAGTCAATCTCTCTCTACATGATCTTCCCATGGGATAAAATAAATATGATACCCTTGGAATACTCTCGGGTGAAATGCTACAATGGTATATCCGTGCGCTTGCGGATAAACTCTATAACCATAATATACCAGAAGTATTTCTGCGCCATTGCTGGGAATTATATTTATAGTAATGTCGTTTAGAAATACCAACAAGCATTTCTAGCGCCGTTGCCGGGGAAGATTCATAATAGAGATTGCTTGAACTAATACTTTATATCTACCTCTGTGTAATCATTTCCTTTGCAGGCTAACCTTGGTTATTTTCACTTGTTATTGTGAAAATAGGGTAGTGCATGACTGGTTTCAACCAGCCGGAAAACTTCAAAGAAAATCCAGAAGCTTTCTTCCGGAGCGTCAGGCCGTGAGTCGTTGCTCCGCTGAAAACTCTACCGACAAAGAAACCAGTTGTACCAGCGCCACCGACCTTCAAGACAATGGCCAGCAAGACTCTTCGCAAGTTCGCTGCTCCCTCTGCTGACAATGTGGCCATTGGGCCGCAGGTCAACATAGGAGACGTGGATTTTGACTTGAAATCCAGCCTCATCACAATGGCGCAGGCTAGCCCATTCTGTGGCAAGCCTAATGAGGATGCCAACGCTCATCTGCAACAATTATTGGAGATATGTAGCACGTACACCATCAAGGGCGTCAGTCCCGACGCCGTCAGGCTGCGACTGTTTCCATTCTCCCTTCTCGGGAGAGCGAAGCAGTGGTTTTATGCCAACCGTCCTGCTGTCAACAGCTGGGATAAATGCTCTACGGCATTCCTCTCGAAGTTCTTCCCAATGGGCAAAACCAACGCCCTTCATGGACGAATTTTCAGTTTCCAGCAGACAAGGGACGAATCTATTCCGGAAGCATGGGAGCGACTGCAGGAGTACGTGGCCGCCTGTCGTCACCATGGGATGGACGATTGGCTGATCCTGCAGAATTTTTACAATGGACTCACCCCGTTGTCCCGCGATCACCTGGACGTGGCAGCTGGAGGAGCCTTCTTCTCTAAAACGGTTCAAGGAGCCGTTGAATTAATAGAGAAGATGGTCTCCATTATGGGTTGGAACAAGGAACGACTCCAGACCCGTCAGCGAGGCATGCACACCATCAAGGAGATGGAGTTACTTGTTGCCAAGCTGGACCTCCTCATGAAACGCTTGGACGACCACGAGAAAAGGCCACAAGGCACCGTCAAGGCCTTGGACTCACACGTCACGTGTGAAGTCTGCGGCGGCACGGGTCATTCTGGGAATGATTGCCCGAAAACCCGTGAGGAGGCGATGTACATGGGCAACAACAACGGGTACCGTCCACAAGGAGGTCAGGGGTGGAACCAACCACGCCCATATTATCAAGGAGGTAACAATAACGGTAACTTCTCTAACCAGCCCTCCTTAAAGGATCTTGTTTTTGCGCAAGCCAAAACTACTGATTCGCTAAGCAAAAAGCTTGCTGCCAATGATAAGATCCTAGAGAACATAAATGTCAAATTAGATGGCTTTGCTTCCGCATTTCAAAACCAGGTGAGCTTCAATAAAATGATAGAAACCCAGTTAGCTCAGTTGGCATCTTTAGTCCCTGCAAATGAATCTGGGAGTATTCCGGGGCAACCCGAGTCCTCCATTGAAAATGTCAAGGCAATCACGACGAGGGGAGGTAAGTCCAGTCGTGATCCGCCGTATCCTAACCTTACAGGAACTAATGAGATGTCAAAAAAAGCGCCATCTAATGACTCGGCTGACAAGGAGATTCAGCCAGAAAAGACCATGCCGTAGGAATACTGCGACACACGGCTGCTGCCATTTTCTCAACGGAGTAGGAAACCGTCAGTGGATGAGCAGTTCGCTCGTTTTGTTGAAGTAATCCATAAGATCCACATTAGCGTGAAGTCGTTGGATGCTATGCAAGTGCCGACATACGCCCGTTATCTCAAGGACATACTCAACAACAAGAGACCGCTCCCAACAACGGATGTGGTTAAGCTGACGGAACAATGCAGCAACGTCATACTCCACAAGCTCCTGGAGAAGAAGAAAGATCCGGGGTGTCCCACGATCACCTGCTCGATCGGGGCACAACAATTCGACCAGGCCTTGTGCGACCTTGGAGCCAGCGTCAGCGTCATGCCAATAGACGTCTTCGACAAGCTCAACTTCACGGTGTTGGCACCGACACCGATGCGCCTCCAACTTGCTAAGTCGTCAGTTCGTTACTCGGCGGGGATAGCGGAGGATGTGCCAGTCAAGATACGGGATTTCTTCATCCCGGTTGATTTTGTGCTGCTAGACATGGACACGGGGAAGGAGACGCCGCTCATCCTGGGGCGTCAATTCCTTAGCACCACAGGAGCCAACATTGACGTGGGAACGGGGAGTATCCGTTTCCATATCAACGGGAAGGAGGAAAAGTTTGAGTTTTAACCGAGGACGGAACAATGCTCCATGGTCAGAATCTAGTACGGGCCAAACCCGCAGAATATTCGAGAGGTCGAAGTGGAGCCACCCAAAACGGACAGCCTGGTGAAATTCATGCAAAACTTCCTGGAGAAGGAAACAACAATGCCCAGGAACCGTTATTGGAGGACGCTCACACGGGAGAATACTCACCGGAGTTGCTGAAAAAGATAGGTATGAATGTTGAATTTCGTTCTATTTGGAAAGCTATTGGTTGGCAGAGATTTGCTGTGGTAGATGAGCCTGGTTCTCGTTTGCTTACTTTGCAATTTTTGTGCACTTTGAAAGAAATAGAAGATGGTATTTTTTTCGCTTCTTCCGTAAGGAGTTCACACTCACATGGAATGGCTTGAGTACACTTCTTGGTTTTCACGATTCCGGTAAAATCGATCTCCAGAAAGGAATTTCTGGGTTCGAGAAAAATAGGTTTTGGGAAGATATTTCTGGTGCTCCAATTTGCAAGAAACCTAGAACGAATAATATCCATAATCCTACACTTAGGCTCATGCACAAATGGATTGCTATGACTTTGTTTCCTAGGGGTGATCTAAGACCCATTAGGGGAGATGAATTAATTATCATGTTTGCCATGGTTAGAAAGATCAAAATTGCTCCTGTGAAATATACGATAATGCAATGGTTAGAAAGTATAAGGTTCTCTGCTCCTGCTGAGTGCACTTCTCTGATTACTCGGATAGCAAAAGGTCTAGGGGTCGTTAGCGACCAAATTGCTTTTATTTCAGCCGCTCGTCCACGTATTGACGAGGCTTACCTAGTGCAAGGGCATATTCTGAAACATGGATCAGATGGATCTTTGATATACTTTTTCCCCGGTTGAACAAATGAAATCCCGTTACCAAACGCGGGGTATCTTTTGTACAATTGCCATGAACTAACCATTCCCCTGCAGACCATAGAAGAATGTCGTGTAGGTGGAACATACAGGGAGACGCGCAACATGACAAGGAACGAACGAGAAAGTTCATCATCCTAGACATCCGTGCAGATGTATGAGGCAGGTTGGGCACCAATTGGGGACGCACCCAGATGGACCCAAGCTCCACGCCATAGCATCGGAGTCTCAACCTGGGCAAGCGCTAGTGAGGACCGGTGGCATGCACCTCATGACATCCACTGGGGGGACAACCAATCTCCCAGGTCAAGTGGTGCGCCTCCATCTCCAAGTGAATGGCGCTCAAGTTCCTCTCATTGGGACTTGGGTGAAATCACTAGGAGAATGGACATCCTTGATGTGCAGACGGGGAGATCCAGTACAACCTCACGGAACACATAGCTCAAATGCAAGAATGGCAACAATCTGCTGATGCTCAGTTCGCCAATATCAACAACATGATGCAGCAACAGCATGATGACGTTCAGGCATACTTTCGATTTCAGGGGTTCAATCCTTATCAAGGACCAGGGGGGGGGGGGGGGGGGGAGACGTCGCTTCCCCCCACTGAGGTAACTTTTATCACATTGCATATTTTGCTTTCCAATTGCATCCTATAAAAAATGAAAACAACATAAAAATTTGCAAAATAGAAAATACCCAAAAAGATAGGATAGGTTTGAGTCATGCTAGGTAAGACAAGCTAGTTCTCTTTGTTGAAATGATGAATAGTTGCTCTGTTTTATATCTCTGATATATGGGTTCTTGGTAAGTGCTCTCTCAAAGATTGAATATAAGTAGCCAACAATTATCCGGGAACCTGAGGTAAATGGGCTGCACTTGCTGATCTAAGTATAAATTGTTGCGAGATACGAGATAGTAAATAAGAGTTGTTATGATCCTGATACTAGTTTGATTTGAATTCTGGATGTTGTCTTTTAAAATGATAAAATTGAAAGTTCCTCATTTGATATAAATTCCTACCAAAGCCAAAAATATACTATCATGATTAAACCTTATACATTTTGGTTACTTGCCATTCCATTGAACTTTGTCAAACTCTTGTGACTTATGTAGATACTTCTCATGCTCTATGATCAAGATCATACACCCACATATATGCACATGCTAAACTCCTACACTGGGAGCTAAGCAATATTCCATTTCCATATTACCACCAAAATAAATTCTCCATGCTTTCATATGCTTTCTTCTCCTAAAAAGGAAAAGTCCTTTTGAAAAAAAAGAGAAAAGAAGGAGGGAAAGGCATGGTTATGAAAAAAAATATATACAGTTGTGCTCCATTAGGCATGAGCATGATGCTGAAAAAAAATATATAATCATGCCCTCTCCTAATCAATAAAAGAAGGATTTTTGGGAGAAGAAAGGAAGCACAAAGGAGAATCATTTTTCTTTTATTTTTCCTCATATACCATTTCCACTATATACCACACACACATTATGCATGATCTTGATGTTGAGTATGTTTAGTTATCTACTTTAGTCTAAGTTTTTGACTTAGTAATAAATGTGAATGCAAGTATGCCATGTTTGATCCCTACCGAGCTCCACATATTAAAACCTTAGAGTAGGAATCAACAAGGCAACATTTGGTGAGGAATTCAAATTGATACACTTAGAGAGACTGAGTGAATCATTTGAGGAACTTGACTTTCTTTTTCAAAATCATTTGAAAACTTCCGGAATAAGAGTTGAATAAAGATCGGGTGATTGGTGTTCTAATTGTTGTTCTGTCTTTCAACCGCCCAAGGCACGGAGAAGCAGCGTCTCATGGGAATCGGGGGTAAGGGTAAGCCACCATGCCAAAGATTATTTAATCTGAGAGAGAGTATTTGTACCTTGCACCTGTATCTTTGAGATATACAGCATAGTAGCAACTCCTGATCAACAACCAAGTCTTTGTTTCCTTTCGTCCTTCGCTCGGGACGAGCAAAGGTTCAAGCTTGGGGGGTTTTGTTGATGGTCGTTATCGATTAGTTTCGACCGTCAATATTACTAAAATAGAGAAGAACTAGTGATGCTTGCAATGCATATATTTGTTAGAATAATAATATTCCACTAGTATTAGGTATACTAACCTTTTGCAGAGAATGATCATAAAGTGGAGGAGAATCGACATCAACTCAGACAATAAATCAATCGGACGATGTCGAGAACCAGACTTGCGTGTGAATAGGCCAAGAACTCAGAATTGACATGATGAATTGGGCCAAAATTCACAAGTCTGCGGAGAAGAACAATGGAGAAGGCCGCCAGCCGAAATTGGGCTGGATTGGGCCGGCCTTAGGTTCGGCCGAACCTCCCTTACCTCCGTTGGATCCAGGTTTTGGCTGAACGGTTGAGATGAAGCCCCAATGACGATTGGAGGGTATTACCGACCATTCCAACCATCACAACCGTCATAGTTCAGCTATAAAAGGACTTCACCTTCTCACTTCACTCACACACCTCAAGCAATAGCTCTCTCATTTCTCTCAAGTTTAGTTTAGTATTATCTAGCTGGTGGAATAGAAATAGAATAGGAGTCAGGAGTCCGGAAGCCTTCGGAAGAGTTCGGGTATGGCTCTAGCAGCTTTTCTCTTCTCTTTTATAAGCTTCGTACCTTTATTAGAATACTCTTCTATATACATTTATGGTATTGAAAAACTTTCCAAATATATGAGTACCTATTTTACATTATGTTCATGTTATACTGAATATACGGCTAGCTTATCTGGGAGATGCTTTGGTGCGGGTATAATGTTTGCATATGCAATTGCTCTTTGTCATGACGATGATATTAGAGTAGTATATGGTAATTTAGGCGTGGTGTCTAGATTACGGGATATCATTATTTGGGGTTATATATTGTGGATGAGAGGTGGGTCGCTGATGGTGACAGCTCAGTATGGGTATTCCTCCGCGCCTATATATAATCCTAAGTTAATTCCCTGGGGAGGGTATTCCTCCGTATTTAGCCCCGGTTGTATGGTCATGACGGGCTGTCGTAAGGAACTCGGCAGTCAGGGGTGGCTTCTTGAAGTACCAGGAGGGCATCAGATAGAGGGTATTAGCTAGTATATCAGTTAACTAGAATGTATGTATATTATGTATATTAGAAGTATAGGAATAGATTCTCTTTCTCTTTTCTTTCCACCTAGCTTAGATCATTTATTACGAAAATGAGTTGTTAATGCTTGTAATATATAAACTATTAGTCAATCTGTCTCTACATGATCTTCCCACGGGATAAAATAAATACGATACCATTGGAATACTCTCGGGTGAAATGCTATAATGGTATATCCGTGCGCTTGCGGATAAACTCTGTAACCATAATATACCAGAAGTATTTCTGCGCCATTGCTGGGAATTATATTTCTAGTAATGTCGTTAAGAAATACCAACAGGCAACTCTTGCTGAGTCAAAAATTTAATGATCGGCTCTCTCCAGTCGGCATCGATTACTCCAACTTCTTTAGTCCCTGCATCTTCGACTTTATCCTTTCTTGATATTGTTGGCTCATAGAGATGCTCAACAAAAACATCAGAAGGAGCTGCTTCTCGTTTTGACCCGAAATTAGCCAATCTATCGGCTGCTTCATTGTTATGCCTAAGCACGTGAGTTAACTGTAGACCAGCAAATTTGTCTTCCAGTTTGCGGGCTTCTTGTCGGTATGCAGCCATATTATCGCCGAGGCAGGACCAATCCTTCATGATTTGATTGATAACCAGCTGGGAATCGCCATGGACCACTAGACGTCGGATCCCTAGGGATACAGCAATCCTCGGCCCATGGAGTAGTGCCTCGTACTCTGCCAAATTGTGGGACACAGAAAAATGTATCCACAATACGTAGCTTAATCTCTCTCCAGTCGGAGAAATCAAAACGACCCTCGCTCCTGAAAGTCTCTTTGACCCGTCAAAATGCATAGTCCAATACTCCAATTTCTCTACAGGCGTATCTTCTTGGCACTCGGTCCATTCGGCAACAAAATCAGCCAAAGCTTGAGACTTAATCGACGTGCGTGGCATGAATGATATGTCCAAAGACATCAACTCCAAAGCCCACTTCGCAATACGACCAGTTGCCTCTCGATTATGCAGTATATCACAAAGTGGAAAAGATGTAACCACCGTGATCAAGTGGCTCTGAAAATAATGAGATATTTTCCTGACGGTAATCAAAATACCATATAATAGCTTTTGTACTTGTGGATATTGCATCTTGGAGTCAGCCAAAAGCTCGCTAATGAAGTAAATTGGACGTTGAACTTTCTGCACGTGGCCTTCCTCCTCCCGATCGACAACCAGCACCTTGCTTACCACCTGGGATGTGGCAGACACATATAGCAACAATGGCTCCTGAGGACGCGGTGAAGCTAGGACTGGTGGAGTTGTAAGGAGTCTTTTTGAAATCATCAAAGGCTTGCTAGGCTTCGGATCCCCACTAAAAGTTATCAGTCTTCTTGAGTAATTTGAAAAAGGGCATCCCTCGCTTGCCGAGCCTTGAAATAAAACGACTAAGCGCCGCCATGCATCCAGTCAGCTTCTGAACATCTTTTGAGTACATCTTTCTGGGAACTTGGTGGTTTCATGTTGAGGATGGCATTGATTTTCTCCGGGTTGGCTTGAATGCCCCTATGAGACACCATAAAGCCAAGCAGCTTTCCTGACGGTACTCCGAAGGTGCACTTTTCAGGGTTCAACTTCACCCTGAAAGTGCGAATGCTAGCAAAGGTTTCTTCCAAATCAGCAATCAAGTCATCCTTCTGCTTGGTCTTGATAACAACATCATCAACATAAGCTTCAATATTGCGACCAATATGGGTTGCGAAGCATCTCTGTATCATACGTTGATAAGTAGCTCCAGCATTCTTCAGTCCGAACGGCATGGTGATGTAACAGTAGGCTCCAAAAGGTGGGATAAAAGAGGCCTTCAAGCAGTCAGACTCCTTTAGGCTGATCTGGTGGTATCCTGAGTAGCAATCCAAAAAACTGAGTAACTCACAGCCGGCCGTTGAATCAACTACCTGGTCAATGCGAGGCAACCCAAAAGGATCTTTAGGACAAGATTTGTTGAGATCAGTGTAATCAACACACATGCATCATTGTCATGTCTTCTTCCGAACTAAGACTGGGTTTGCCAGCCAGTCGGGATGTAAGGCTTCTTTGATGAAGCCTACTGCTAACAACTTGGTTAATTCTTCCTTGATTGCATCCTTCCTGTCTTGAGCGAATCGGCGGAGTCGTTGCTTGATAGGTTTAGCGTCATCTTTAACATCTAAGGAGTGCTCAATCACCTCTCGAGGAATACCAGGCATATCAGATGGTTTCCACACAGAAATATCTTTATTAGCTTGAAGAAAGGTGATGAGCGCGCTTTCCTATTTACAATCTAACTCGGCGCCTATTACAACTGCTTTAGATAAATCAGATGGATCAAGGGGGATCTTTTTGGTCTTGGCATCGCCTTCTCCGGTCTTTGGTAGCTTGGTTGCAGGCACTTCTCCGTCGGTTGTAGTTGATGCAGCCAGTCGGACCGATTCTCATTCAAGCGCAATCTCACGGGTCTGGGCCATCTCATAGCTTTCCTTATCACGGGTGACGGCTTGCTTGATGTCGCTCCGTAAAGATATGACCCCTCACGGTCCTGGCATCTTCATCATCATGTAGGTGTGGTGTGGGGGCAGCCATGAATTTGGCTAACATTGGGTGTCCAAGTATAGCATGATAAGCTGTCTCGATGTTAGCAACTTCGAAAAGATGTTCCCTATGCGAAAGTTCTCACGAGTGCCGAAGGTAACCGACAAAGTGATCTGACCAAGTGGAGTAGAAGACAGCCCTGGGATGACTCCATGGTAGGGTGCATTTCTCGGATTCAGCTCGGTGCGTGGGATCTTCATGTCATCTAGAGTTTTGGCAAAAAGAATATTCAGTGCGCTGCCACCATCAATGAGGGATCACCGGAGCTTGACGTTGCGAACCACTGGATCTAGTACCAGGGGGTACCGCCCGGGTGGACCACTCGGTCGGGGTGATCCGAGCGGTCGAACTTGATTGTTGTCTCTGACCACCGAAGATATTAGGGTGTGTCTGGCTGGACAGTGTTGATTTCCCTGTCGGTCAGCTTCTGCTTCCGCTTGGATTCGTAGGCTTGTGGTCCACCGAAGATATGGTTGAGTTCCTTGCGGTGATCTTGGAAACCATTTGGGCCATCGTCGTCATCGTCCTTCTTCTTTGAGGTGCTCTGCTCTCCGTCAGTCGGCTTCTTTCCTTGCTTGGCATATGGCTCGGCAAACTACTTGTAGATGAAACAGTCCTTGGCGACATGCTTGTGATTGGGATGACGAGAACATTGAGTATTCATAATCTTACCGAAAGTGCTAACGCGTGATCGTTGATGTGGAGAGTATGTCATGGTAGCTATCAACTCCTCGGGCTTACGCTTGCGATCTTTATGATTAGTTCCGCTTCCACTTCCTCCAGTGTTTGCTCCATCCTTCTTGGGCTTCCATCCGCTACCCGACTGCTTGGAGGCGCGAACAGCATCGTCCGACTTGGCGTATTCGTTGGCCTTCTCGAACATTTGTTTGACCATCTTGGGAGGTTTGCGTCCAAACGTACCGATGAGCAGATCATTGCGAACCCCTTTAGTGAATGCAGCGATGATGACATCGTCAGTGATATGGGAGATCTTGTTTCGTTGTTCAGAAAAATGCCGAATGTAATCCCTAAGAGATTCATCGGGTTTCTGGATCACGTTGTAAAGTTCGAAGTGTGTGCCGGGTTGCTCGAAAGTGCCTTGGAAATTGGCGATGAAGTGATAACGAAGTTCGGCCCAAGATCCGATCGTGCCTCGTGGTAAGCCAGCGAGCCAGTTCCGGGCCGAATCAACTAGGGCGACTGGCAGATAATTAGCCATTGCCATGCTGTCTCCTCCTGCTGCGCGGATTGCGAGTGCGTAGACAGTGAGCCAGGTTTCAGGATTTGACTTGCCATCATACTTCTCAATACTAGTCGGCTTAAAACCGACTGGCCAATCTACTTGACGCAGGTCACTTGTGAAAGCCGGCACCCCTTCATCATCGTCATGGTGGCGATCTGGTGTATGGTGTCGTCAATCATCTCTTTTGGCGCGGCGACGGTTTAGAGTATCGCGTAGATCGACGGGCGGTCTGTGACGTGATGAGCCTGGACGCTCATGGTGCTCGCGGTGCCTGTTGACTGGAGAATAAACAGAGTTGTCTCGACGATCCCTGCTCCCGCGATGCTCAGACTTGGTTGGTGATAATCTTCAGATCGAAGGGGCAAAGCCCGAGTACCTATGGGCGTCCGCACACTTGCCGAGCTGACTGGCACCATTGCAGTGATCATAGTTTTTGTCCGATTGAGTATATCAAGAACATGATTGGGTTGTTCCTCTCGGAGGAGGGTATCCAAAAGTGTGATTGCCGCAACGGCGTTCTGCTGTGGGGTGCGAAAAACTGGTGTGCCGTCAACGTCTTGTTGGCCGATTAACTCGCGTGCCCGCGCCCAGACGCCAAAGCTCGCTGTTGTCGTTCCTTAGCCTCCTTCTCCCACTGCTCGCGTTCTTGCTGTTCACGTTGCAATCTGGCTTGCTCCTTTGTTTGTTGCTCTTGTTCCAATCTGAGGCGTTTGACTTCTTGTCGTGCATGCTCAGCTTCTTGTCTTGCGCGCTGCTCATTGGCTTCTTGTGCTAGGTGCTGTTCCTCGGTCTCGTTGTCGGCCATGAAAACGCCGAAAAAGAGCGGAGTATAGTTGTCGTCATCGTTTTCGCCAATGTCTTCGTCGAGATTGAAGATGTTGAAGTCGTCGTTGTAGTTGGAATTGTTGTAATCTACAATATCAGTCGGATGACGAGAGTCGACAATAGGAGAGCTGAGGTAACCTTCTATCTCCTCCGTAGAAACGGTTCCAAGTCGCTGAAGAATTACGCCGACTTCCCTGGAGCCGGATCGAGCCATGGTCGGAACCTGGTTAGATCCGGACCTACAGGGAGAAGACGCCGTTAAAGTAAAAACCTTAGCTAGGTCACCAGGTAGCCACATTAGGATCGGTGGATAAACAGCTCCTTGTTGATCTGGCCTTGAAGAAGGAATTGTCGCACTCTCGTCCGAGTGGTTTGAAGCTGACTCGGACAAAAGTATCTTGGAGTAGATTTCAGCCGAGTTCAGTAAACCAAACGGGGTAGAGTAGATGTCACCTCCTCCCGACTGGTCTGAATCCGAGTCGAAAAGAAAAATCTTGCCGAAGTTGTCGGTGATGAAGTCGAGGCTACCGAATCGGTACGCCTGCCCAGGCGGGAAGGCGAAGTCATCGATGCCGGTGACGAGTCCTATCACACTAGTCGGCGAAAAACTTGATGCTACCCCTACCTGACGCGCCAACTGTCGAAACAATATTTCGGCAATACTAAAAGGGGATGGCAATCAAGCTAGAAAAGTGGATGGGTTTGGAGACACAAGGTTTATACAGGTTCAGGTCCTCTCAATGAGAAGTAATACCCTACTCCTGTCCGGGGATTGATCCGCCGAGTATATTATTGATCGTATGATCTAGGAGAAAAAGTTATGACCCAAGAGGCACCAGACCCCTCCTTATATAGGGAGAGGAGTCCGTATTACAAGATACAACTCATGTTCCTAACGGAAGAGGCAAGTAAAGATAAATTACAATCGTATCCGACTAAGATCTTCGGGTGTTTCCTTGATACACAAGTCAACATAACAACCGAGTCCTTTACTAAAGATATACCCCTATACCCAGTTGGATATACATGGCGTGTGGGTATGGGGTATCCGTAATCTCCACAAGAGTTACATTTATATTGTAGAGATTGATCATAATCATAGGACTGTGAATGGATGGTGCAGATTTCTTCTAATTCAATTTACTGTAGCGCCTCTGTCTTTTTTACTCAAAAGCAGAGGATCCCAATCCTTTCTGGTATAATTTGGGAGGTAGCGAAACTGGTGGGCTCCGGACCGGGAGCAGGATAGTAACTAGTGAGTTTATCTGCTCCCCTACTTACGCAAGTGCTGAAACATTTTCTACGCACCTCAAAACACAATTGTTCAGCCGCTGTTTATTCAGCCTGTTTTGATTTACTTGTTAAGACTTAAGAGTATACTAACAGAGAAAAATAATAAATATAAAACGAGATCCATCTAACAAATGTGAAGTAAGTACCAGGCCCATGCTCATTGGTGTCTGTTTCTCCATCCAGACGGCAGTAAGCGAATCAATAGGCACGAAGCCGTGGCTCCAATCCAAGAGTATTGATCTTTATCGATTAATGAAAAAAAGACGCAAATCCAGATGACATCGTATCATAATGTCCCAAATCTCCAGCACATACTGCTCTTACACTACTGGTTAATCTATTATATACTTAAAAATCAATTAAACTTCCTACAAACGCTCTCAAGCCACCACGTGTACCCCTACAAACGCTCCTAAGTCATCACATGGCCCTATATAATCTCACCGTTGATTGCTGTCAAGCCACCACGTGTACCCCTACAAACGCTCCTAAGTCATCACATGGCCCTATATAATCTCACCGTTGATTGCTGTCAAGCCACCACGTGTACCCCTACAAACGCTCCTAAGTCGCCACATTGCACTATATAATCTTACTGTTGATTTTCACTTAAATTGGTGGACCCATTATTTTACACCATTAGATTAGATCTATTATTAAAAAAATAATTTTATCATGTTAATAACATACCAGCGCTACACGATGCAAACGCTACTTCTTGTCTTTCCGTACGTACAAACGCACGTGACTGAAAACAAAACGATAAAGCTTTCCTATTCTTCGCTAGAAGAAAAAAATGCACATGTATAGAAAAAGACAGAAAAAAAACATACATCCATAAAAATCAATGGTCTTTAAAATGTTATTTCTACAATATAAAAATAAAATATATAACTTCACAAATATAAATAAATTTAGTTAAATCTATTTATTATTATATACTAAAAGTCCATTAAACTTCCTACAAACGCTCCTAAACCGCCACGTGGCGTTTTAATAGACGGGAAACATCTAGCCCTCAATTTTTATTTAAACTGGTGTATCCATTATTTTGCACCATTAGATTAGATTAAAACCTCCCTTCTTCTCCTCTCCTTGCACATTTTGTGATCCAAATTGCAGAAAACCACATACATTTTGACAATTGGCACTCAAGTATATATATTTTGGTAGTGTAGTTTCACAAAACCACACTATCGATGAATGGATTCACATGTGAGATGACGTGGTTGTTCCACCTAGGATGAGGACGTGGCATCCTGTTAACTTGGACCATAAAACGTGTAGTTTTGTGAAATTTACTCTTTTTTCTATTCCCATTCACCCCACTTTTATTTTTTTTACCTAGGGTACCCCTAAATATTTTTATATTACTTTTTTCGCTATTGATTTTTGAGCATATGTTTGATTATTCATCTTACTAATAAAAATACATAATTAAAACACAATGCGGCAAATGACATCAACATGTATTAATTAACTCCATAACAATTTTTCAAAAAAAAAGCATCAAACTATATACTTTATGGTATCAAATATTACTTAACAAATATACAAGGGTAATTTGAATTATGTAAAAATGCAAACCATGTAATTTAGTTGTCTTTTTTAAGTAGATCCAATTTAAATTTTAATTTGTGTGAGATTAACATTCTCAAATCATTTTGGAATTTTTCGAAACTGTTTGGTTGCTATTTCAATAGTAATAAATCCTACATTATACATAGATGTATAGAAAATTCACCAAAAATATTTTCAGCAGGTAAAGTATATATCATTGGTTTTTTTCATATTTTCTAATAATTATTTAAATGATATGAAAATAGTCAGAATATAACCCAAAAATAACATATTTATTTAAGAAGTTCAAATATAGTTAATAATGGTCCAACGACATAAGTCGATAAAAATAGCTATTTATTTTAAAAGATTATAATAAATTAGGGTTCCTGACTAATATATGATGAAAACATGAGAGAGTACATTGGGAGAGGGGATGAATGAGGCGGTGGGGGTGGATGTTGGGCGATGGTGTACGTATGTACATACATACAATGCCCCTCGGGCTCTATATTGGCACAATCGATGTTTACTTTATGTTTTCACTCCCAATACATATCCAAAATGATATATTTGGTTAAGCTCGGCTTTTGACTCTAGCTACCACAACAATTATAATTTTATATCTTTATTTGTGATTGATCGAAAAATACAGTTCTGCCAGTTAGAGGAAAAAATCCAATCCAAGAGTGCCAAACGATCTTCTACGTAAGTGCTCTAGAATATATTCTATGGTACCATTGAAATGACTATTAGACAGTATTTAATGATATTTTAGTATACAGTACATAGATATACTTGCCGGTGGCTTTGTACTTTTATTCCATACCTTCCGGGTATAAAAAAAAGTATGTTTTTTTTTATAAATATTTATAGTTTTATTTATAAATAAATAAATAAATAAATCAAGATCACATTAACTATATTTTACTACATAGAAGTTAACATGGCAACTAAATAACAACGGTAAATAACAACGAAAAATTAATTGTACATATGTATTATTTATTATGTTATACTAAATCATTCATTGTACGTAAAAAAATCAATTAAACACGCTCTAGAGCGCTCATAAATCACCGTATAATATGTCGTAAAATTGTAATAAATAGTAATTAAATTGACGTATCTATTATTTTTAACTATTAGATCTATTTTTTTAAAAAAAGAAATCTTAAGTTGCCATGTGTCACCTCCTATAAAAAACAGGAAAAACCATAAAAATTCTTAGAAAAAATGAAACACCCCGTCATCGGCTTTCACTTAAATCATTTAGAAAAATAGAAAAATAAAATCTTCACCACCTCCTCACCCTCCCATGTACACAATACTATCGTCCACTCCCTATTGTTTTATCTCTTAAATTAAAAGAGAAACAATAAATAATGTTTGATATTTTTTAGAAACTAAGTACAAACGCAAAAACTCACAGCGTGCACACACTCACCCCCTATTAATGCATACATGCATATACTCCTATGAGTACTTCTGAGAGATTAGGCTGACATATTTTGACATTGACGAAGTCGCCACACACCTCGCTGTCGACTGGTACGTCACCTACCATTGAAAGAATTTGTCAAGTCTAAGACTTGTACCCGAGTGGGCAAGTTCCACCACACACATGCATATACCCCTATGAGTACTTCTGAGAGATTAGACTGACATATTTTGACATTGACGAAGTCGCCACGAACATCACTGTCGACGGGTACGTCACCTACCATTGAAAGAATTTGTCAGGTCTAGTACTTGCACCCGAGTGGGCAAGTTCCACCATAAAGAACCTAACCAGTTGAGCTACATTCACTTCGTAATAATGTTGGATATTAAAACAACCATAATATTTAAGCTACATTTCTGGAATACTCCTATGACTTTTAAACCGATGGAACTATTATTTCTAACCGTTATATCTATCTTATATAAGAAAAAAAAAGCGTGTATTCATGGTACATCACATTTCAAAAGTATTATTGCGCAATTATATTTCGTTGTTATTGTATTCACGTTAGCTTGCGTGGAACTTCTGACCCACTCTATATGAAATGTTCATAGATGGACTGGCTGTCAAACTACATCTATCATAATAGGCTATATAAACCCATACATTTAGTGGAGTTTCATGTCCCACCCAATTCATCCTTGAATAAACCATGATAATATATATACAATTAAAAAAATACTTTACTTTTACTTTACACTTACTTTTCATTGACATGTTTTCTAAAGAAAATAAGTCTACCTTCTTTTCAAATGATGAAAAAGATTATAAATGATTGTTTATAGATAGTATTACTTAAATAAGATATAATATAAAGCTAATAGGTTAAAAAATTATAAAAGTAATTAATGCCGACTAAAACAATTTACGGAGAAATCGTGATAGATGTTCTTCGGTTAATACTTAATAGTTCGCTCTTACAAGTGTCTCAAACTTAGTGTACGACGCATGTCCGCGTATTCACGCGGGCTACCTTCCTAGTTAAGTTAAAAATAATCAACACAATACTACTGAAGCACTACTTTTGCTCCTGTTTGCTATGGGTGATGCCATGTTTCTATACTTCGTATTTGCAGCCCTCCCCATTTTCAATCCCATTGTTTAGCCGTTACTCCCTCCGTCCCATAAAAAACGAATCTAGAACCGGATGTCACATATTCTAGTACCATATATATTCAGATTCATAGTAATAGAATATGTCAAATTTGGTACTAGGTTGGTTTTTTATGGGCGGAGGGAGTACTTTATAGCTTAAGCTAAAATTTGAATTAATTCTATTATTAAAAAAGCTAAATTTGAATTAATTCTATTATTAAAAAAGCTAAAATTCGAATTCTAAAAGTTCCTTTTGAGTTTATTATGGGTTTTTTATTGTAGTTTATTTTTCATCATTTACTTTTAAAATTGAAATCGCTAAGAACCAAGGTTCAAAATAGCGCGCTAAGCTTATTAGAAGGGAAAATTCACAAACAGTCCACCTATCCCAAAACTAATTTTGAGGGATTTTAGTTCAAAAAACAGCTTTAATAGATCCCCTACTCTCCTGCTCAAGTTTTGGAGTTCCCTTCTCCTGATTCCTCGCTCGGTTTATATGCGAACACGTGTTCTCACGAAAGTCGCTCCCAATCTCACACTCCCACCTCTCTCCTCCCATTCCCGTGCGAAGGCGAAATATTCCCGCCCAGCGATTCTCGGCGCTCGCGCCCGCTAGCGCCTCTCCCGCCGACACCTCTCCCGGCGGCCCCTCGCCCAGCAGCGTCGCGCACGGTGGTGGCTGCTTCCTCCTTTCCCCTGATTCCACCGCCTCCGCGTTTTTATCTGCCGCCGTATGGGATGAATTGGCTGGTCGCTCCTCTGAGCCCCCCAGTGATGGCTCCCTCCAGTATAGGGTTTGCACCTCCATGTCCTATCTAGCCGCCTCCTCAACCCAGCGAGCAGATCGACGAAGAAGAGTAGGTGGTGACCATCCCATACACCGATAGGACGGATCCCGTGGAAGTCGACTCGGCCAGTGTCGATTTGGGCCACGGATTGTCTGCTGGTGAAGAGGAGTTCGACTGTGGAAGCTATTTCGGTTATTCGTTGTTATCATTGAAAATTGTTTCAAATTCATCGTCGTTATCCGACAAAGACTCATCATCTAATAGCATCTTAACGAGGCTACCTGGACGACTCATCTCCTTTTTTAACACGACGAGGGTGTGTAAGGAGAGGCGGCCAAGCGAGGAGAAGGAGAGATGGGCGGCACCAGTGGGGGATAGAGGGGAGGAGGAAGGGGGAGATGGCAGGGATGGGGTAGGAGATCGGCGACGAGCAGGGCGCGCGTGGAGAGATCGGCCGGCAGCGTAGGGGCAAGGAGTGCGCAGTGGAGAGATCGGCCGGCGGCGTTTGGGCATGGAGCTCGTGGGCGGTCATGCGTGGGAGATCACGATCTGCCCGCGTGGAAGGAAAAAACCTGAACTTTCTGTTAGTAATTTAACAGAAAGACCCACTTTTAGTTTTTTCGAATTGAATTTAGGCTACCTCTTAGAGGGAGGTGTTTTTTTCACTTCCTATTTTTATTTTAGGAAACCCAAAAATTAAATTTTAGGGATAGATTTATTGCTAATCTATTGGTGATGCGGATCATTGTTTCCTCGAATCTTGAACTCTAATACCTCCTTCGCAACTGAAAAAGATTTGGAGCGTTTTTTAAGAAACTGAACTAATTTAAATTATCTGAAAATCTTGTAAAATTCATGCCTTCAAAGAAGCCTTAAAAAGGCATATTTCACTGTTTAAAAAACTAACAAAATTTTCTCATATTTTTCTATGAATTCGTTAACATCATATTTTTGTTCTGCACTAAGTGGAACCTTAAAAAAATGTTGTTTTAGATATGCTAGTGAGCGAGTTCTTGACTGGAAGCATGACCGTGATAATGTGCTGGGTTTATTCCCTAATGCTACGGTGGAACAATAATATGTAAAAAAAAAAAAAGAAAAATCCGTCGGCGTCGATTCAGATGGTTTTATTTACCACCGAAGAATTTGTCATATTTTATTACACGAAAGAAACAGATATAAATAAAAATAAATAATGTTTCATAGAGCAAGGTGAATACAGCAAGAGATCCACTAGCCTCTGCATCGCTATCAACACAACATCAATCAAATTTATAAGCAGAAAGCCCTCTGGTTGCTAACTAAAACATCCAAACCCAATATACACGAGATGACACGACAAGTCCCAAATCTTCAGCACTTCTCTGAAACCAGATAAAATTCAGAGAAAAAACTGAGTACATAATGTACAGATGCTCTTTATTTCTCCCTCTATTTCGGATAATAACACTAAATACTCGCAGAAAGAAAACGATAATTAAAAACACTACTAATACTACTCTATTACTGCTTCACATAAAAAAAAAATCAGGAACAGAAAACTACTTCTCTAGTGTATTCTTCGCGTAGACGACTGTACGTACGTCAACCAGCGTATATATACCGACATACATACCCACTTTTCAGTTTGAATTATATGTGTTGCAAACATTTTCGCGTAGATGACTGTACGTCAACCACCGTATATAAACTGACGCTTTGCAAACATTTCATGGTTTGCAACCCGAAAAGGGCTCCCTCCAGTATAGGGTTTGCACCTCCATGTCCTATCTAGCCGCCTCCTCAACCCAGCGAGCAGATCGACGAAGAAGAGTAGGTGGTGACCATCCCATACACCGATAGGACGGATCCCGTGGAAGTCGACTCGGCCAGTGTCGATTTGGGCCACGGATTGTCTGCTGGTGAAGAGGAGTTCGACTGTGGAAGCTATTTCGGTTATTCGTTGTTATCATTGAAAATTGTTTCAAATTCATCGTCGTTATCCGACAAAGACTCATCATCTAATAGCATCTTAACGAGGCTACCTGGACGACTCATCTCCTTTTTTAACACGACGAGGGTGTGTAAGGAGAGGCGGCCAAGCGAGGAGAAGGAGAGATGGGCGGCACCAGTGGGGGATAGAGGGGAGGAGGAAGGGGGAGATGGCAGGGATGGGGTAGGAGATCGGCGACGAGCAGGGCGCGCGTGGAGAGATCGGCCGGCAGCGTAGGGGCAAGGAGTGCGCAGTGGAGAGATCGGCCGGCGGCGTTTATGAGAAAAATAAAAAAAAAACATGAAATAGAAGTATGCCCCTTCTTTTCATCAATCAGTCAATCGGTGAGCGCGCGCGCGCGGATGCACACTCACAAGTAAACCGTCGACCGCAGGATAGGTGTGTGTTTTGTTAGAAGACCTTCAGTCAAAATTTTGTCTGTCCATAAGAACATTCCATCTGATGTTAGCTGCCGAGGAAACATCAGATGTAGAATAATATGTAGATTGCTGGGTTCTTCTTTTTCTTTTTCTTTTTTTTTTTTTGCTTCTGGAAATTGACTCTGGGACATTTCGGTCTGAAGATCAATTTGTGCCGAGATATATATACTGGAAAAACAATTTAATTATTTCTGCCAATATGCACTGCAAACTTTGGCAGCATCCCTCCTCCCACGGCAATGTGCGAGAATTTTGCCCAACCTAGGTTGCCATGCTCTGAAATGATTTGAACTTCACGACGAGCTCTAAGGTTCGGTGCTGGCTCAACTAAACATCCATGGTTCTGGAAAAAATTAATGTAAATTTCACTTTAAGTCACTTTTTATTAACGATAGTTCACTTTAGATCATCTTTTAACAAATGTTTTCACTTGGATTGGGTAACAAATTGCATTCGTTTCACTTTGGACCATCCCAACTCAATTCTCAAACATATGAATAATATCGAGTATGTCAGTTCCTACTCGTCAGTAAACTCCCACAGCTACGTAAGACTATTTCTTTGATATATGATAAGTTTATAAAGGTAAAAATACCTAGTCGAAAGTAAAATATTGGTTAATAGGGATAGTCCAAAGCGAAATACTATATTGCTAATAAAAGGTGTCCCAAAAAAATTGAGTAAGAGGGAATATATGATGTAATTCGTAAAAACTCAAATCTAGCTCCGCGGTGTTGTGCTGCTGCTGCCTGGCTGCAGCCCAGCATTGCAGGTTGCAGCAACTGTGGTGCCGGCGCAGCCAGTGCAACCAAGAGAATCCATAATCCAGAAGATAAGGGGATCAGGCCAGAGCATCGTCAGAGTGAGGGGACGAACATGTCTTGGGGAAAGGGAAGAAGATGAGTACGTACGTGTCCACTTGGGAGAGAGAAGGTGCAAGCTGTTGGAATTTAATCCAATTAACTAATTGAGTCTTAGCCTAAACATGATCACCTTCTGCTTATGTGGAAATTAATTGATCTACTGACATGAGATGAAGCTATTGCTTTTCTTCTTTCTTCTTCTGTTGTGAGATACCTCACGAACCCCTTCCAGTGTCTAATCGATCGGGCGATTGATTTAGGGTTTGAGGTTAGAGAGAGATCAGATCGTCACCTGCCTCCCTCCTTCTCTTTCTTTTTATAGGCGACACTGGTGGGGCTCGGGGGTTTATCTCAATCTGAAATTCGAGTCTATTTTGTACCGATCACACAAAACAGATTTATCCGACAGCCCGATTTTCTATTTATGGTTCACTAGATTTAATTTGGGCCGCACTTTTCTTTTTTGAAATTGTTTTAAATTTATGCGTACAAAGTTTGTACGTATACATACACTTTTTACACATATTTTTTTTTCAAAATGCCTTTTAAATTCGTTTTAAATTTGTCTGGAAAAGAGTTTATGTGTAGTATGTAGAATGTTATGTATTTAAGTCTATTTATAAACAAAAAGCTTATATACCTGTTGGCAAAATTTGGCATATTCCGTTAATTGAGGAAGGGGTCTGAATCGAGTTTGACGGCGTGATTATAGCATCTGAGAATGGAAGATTGCATTGGCCAGGACTGAAAGGGCTGCATCGGCTGAGGTGTACTGGCAGTAGGATTATGGAGTAGCCGATATTGGCTGGAAGTCGAGTTCTTATCGGATCTGGTTAAGAAATTTTGTCAATTTATTAAAGAAAATCCGAGTTTGAAGAGGATGATTTATATATTAATTAGGTTGAGTCGGTTATTTCCCTTTTATGTTTTAGGAAAGTTTGTTTTATAGTCTAAATAGGCTTGTAATTTTTACTTTATCCTTAGGGAAGTTTGAGTCGTGTCCAACACAGACTAGTATTTGCTCATGGGTATAAATATATACACCTAGTATCTTTGTAAAGAACAACAGTTCAATAATCACTTTTCGGCACATCGCCACCCTAGTTTTACTAGGTTTTCCTCTCGACAAGTTCTTGTCTACGAGTTGGGCTGCATCGGTTTAGTTCGATCTTCGGCAAGAGGTGAGCTCTGCCAATAGTTGCTTCTATCGGCGGGGCTATAAGGCTTCCATTGGTTATGTTTGACACTCTAAACCGGTCGATGCAAGCGCTAATTTATCATATACATTATGCAATTTAAGTCAAACAGTGTTACGTACCCATATTGGCTGATTCAACCTAGATTTAGCCAATATCATCTACATTACTCTCGTTGGTTTAGATTGTTTAGTGTAACCAATACCCTGAAAAAACAATCATAGGTTTGTTTAGACCTTACAACTTCCATTACAACTTGGTGTTGTATCAGTTAAGTTTGACCTAATAAATAGTAGTTGAAATTGTAAGGACTAACTTACTATTTGATTGCTGATAGGGGTAGCATCTAGGTTTCAGCCGGTTTTACCTGATATATATGTTTTGCTTTAAGACTGTTTACTGTCATTTGCTTAATTTTTTATATCTATCATCTTATATAAATATATCAAACCCTTAAATCTATTAAGCTTGCAACCAATCTTGCACTATCTCGGTTAGGTCCGATCTGTTGGGATTGAAACTTGTTTAGTATATTTAACTGAAACTTGATATTCTTGTATAAGGCTGTATCAGAGTTATAGCTGATACACCTTATCTTCAATCACCTAAATTACTTCAGCGGCTACGATATAAATCCATATAATTATTAATTGTCTTTTTCTTGGGCATAAGCAGTTAATGCTGTATCGGTTAGGTCCAATCTATTGTGATTGCTTATATTTAAGAAAAGGATCGAATTAGTAATTGCATGTCATTTGCTTCTACGGCCTATTGCAAGTATTTTAGGTCTAATACACAAACATCTGTCCATCGGCTAGTTATTTAGGTCATATAATTATCTAATGATTGACTTTAACTTTATCAACCTTATGATGATTGGGTTCGACCAATAAGATCGATTTTGTTAAAGAAAATTTGTTCATAATTATATTTGATCTAAATCTAGTTTATGAGTAGTATCCTTCATACTTGTAGCCGATTCATTTGTGCATCGGCTGATACGATATAACATCGGCCAATCAGCCGATTGACTATCCTCTACTAACTTGTGCTATTGTCAATCTTGTTGGTTGCAAGATCAAACTAACTGGCATGTCCTGAACCCGAAGCTTTGGACCTACATTAAAGTTAAGCAAATCTTCTAGGCCGTTGTGTTTTGCATTAACAATACATGATTTAAATTTGTAAATGGATTCAATATTTTTATACATAATGTTTCTATATATAAAGTTTACGTGTACAGAGTTTCTTTATTTCTGTCGAGTAAATTTTATTAATCCTCACCTATTATGGTCTAAATTGCACAAAACCACATATATTTTGGTACGTGAAACATAACCTCATGTATTGTTATAGTTCTAAAGTTTCACAAAACCACATTGTTAATCATTTTGACATACTCCTATATCAAAATAAAAAAATGTATATAATATTTATATGATGGATAAAATGCTTATAAATTTAAGATGTGATTGTAGAACTCAAAAGTGTAATAGATGGAAGTCAAAATAATTAGCAATGTGATTTTGTGAATCGTTAGAACCATAATACATTAGGTTATAATTGATCCGTGAGTCCGTGACCGCTCTCACGCCTCCGGATTAACTCCGTCCAAGCTCAGGGATTTATAGTGGATTTCGCCGCCAGCTTCCACCAACCTTCACCGGAAGGAATCAAGAGCCAAGAATCGAGCACACTCTGCTATCTTTGTCAAGATCCTGGATGAAAAATAGATCAAAACTCCCATGGAGAGCAAAAATTCCCTAATTCTGTGGTCGTGGCAAGACAGAATTAGGGCTCTAGATCTACATACTCCTAGAGACGAATAATAATATGATTCTTGATGCTTCTCTTTCATTTCTTAGGATTAAATAGAGTTTTACAATGTGAGGACCACAGCACATGTCGCGCGATCAGAGTACAGCGAGAAAGAAAAGAAAACAACAACAAATGACATAATCTGGAAAGGTCTCCTGAAAAGCAGCGACGGCTAGATGTCGTAGATACCGCTTCATATATATCTGGAGCCGTTGGATCTTCATAAGCGCTGAATCGTTGTCCTCCTCTTTGGCACTTCGTTTCTGAACTTTTCTGAATCTCTGAATCTTCAGACTTCTCCATTTCGATTCTCCATTCCTGACACATCGTTTATATATTATGAATTGTTGTTGGTGTGAATCATTTTCCCACTGTAACGCATGAACTCTTAACTAGTGTCAACGAAAAAAAGTATGCATTGATCATTAAACTTCCATTGTAGGTTTCTTGATGCGATGGGAGATAGCAAAACTGGGGGGCTCCGGACCGGCGGCAGGACAGTGAGTTGCTGTGTTTATCTGCTCCCCTACTGACGTAAGTGCCGAAACATTATCTACGCACGGACGCACCTCAGAAAACAATTGTGCAATCGCCATTTATTCAGCCTGTTTTGACTTACTTTTCAAGATTTCACTAACTGAGGAAAATAATAAAATAAAACGAGATTCATATAACAAAGGTGAGGTAAGTACAAGGCCCATGCCCATTGTTGTCTGTTTCTCTATCCAGCCGGCAGCAAGCAAATCAATAGGCGCAATAGGCGCAAAGCCGTGGCTCCCATCCAACCGTACTCATCATTTCGATCAATAAACAATAAGATAAAATCCAGAACCAAATCAAGATGACATCAGATCATATGTCGTCCCAAATCTCCAGCACTGCTCTCACACTACTGCTGAAGTTGAAAACATTAACATATTACTGAAACACTTCCTCTTTTGTGTTTTGCTGCTGTTCGCTATCACTATGGGATCATCTTTCTGCACATCCTCCTTTGTGTTTTCCTGAATTATGGACATTTAACATTTTAATGTTCACTTGATGTCTGGTACTTTGACTAACTACAATGTACAAAGTACAAAAGGAAACTGCTATCATACCTTTGTAACTACAAGAGTACAAGTTGTTTTTGGTACTTAAACCGAGGAGTGATTCTGACGAAAGCTAACATTTCTATGTGAACATGGGGAGAGAAAGCACAAGATAATATTTTTTAACGATAATAAAATTATCCAACATCTCTTTTCTTTTTTATCTTTTCGGTAATCCATCTCTGTTCTCTTACCTCTATCTTGCTTACATTGTTTCTGCATTTTGTGGATTATAATATTTTTCGGCTAATCGGCTTAGGCTGTGTTCGCACATAGGTGTTCCCAATTTGCACAGTAAACACGGAAAACGGAACGGTCCATTAGCACGTGATTAATTAAGTATTTGCTAATTTTTTTTCCAAAAATGGATTAATTTGATTTTTTTAAGCAACTTCCGTATAAAAACTTTTTACAAAAAACACACCGTTTAGCAGTTTGATAAGCGTGCGCGTGGAAAACGAGGGAGATGGGTTAGGAAAAAGGGGTTGCAAACACACCCTTAGTATATATGGCTGCTTGTTTTCTCATATCTTGAACTCTAGCTAATACCTCCCTTGGAATGGAGAAATTTCGGATGGTTTTTGAACTAATATAAATTATGTGAAAATCTTGTAAAATTCATGCGTTCAAAGGTATCTTTCGCTGTTTAAAAACTTACCAAAATGTTTTCTCCTTTTTTTCTATGAATTAGTTAACAGCATATTTTTATTCTGAACTATGTGGAACCTTAAAATAAATGTTGTTTTAGATGTGCTGGTGAGTTCTTGATTGGACGCATGATCGTGATAAACTGATAATGTGCTGGGTTTATTCCCTAATGCTAGCGTGGAACAATTCTATCTAAATCAAAAATATAAACAATTCCATCGCCGTCGATTCAGCTGGTTTCATTTACCACCGAAGAATTTGTCATTTTTTATTACATGAAAGACACACATATAAATAAAAATAAATAATGTTTCATAGAGCAAGGTGAAGACAGCATGAGGTCCACTAGCCTCTGCATCTCTATCAACACAGCACCAATCAAATATATAAGCAGAAAGACCTCTGGTTCCTAACTAAAAACATCCAAACCCAATATACACGAGATGACACGACAAGTCCCAAATCTTCAGCACTTCTCTGAAAGCAGATAAAATTCAGAGAAAAAACTGAGTGCATAATGTACAGATGCTCTTTATTTCTCCCTCTATTTCGGATAATAACACTAAATACTCGCAGAAAGAAAAAGGATAATTAAAAACACTACTAATACTAGTCTACTACTGCTTCACATAAAAAAAAAAACATGAACAGAAAGCTACTCCTTCAGCTGTAGCATGCGACATAATTTTGCCTTTTTTTCATCACCTTTGCAGATCAGATCGATGATGCAGCTCATCAAACTCGCAAACTTCTTGGATCATCTTGGCCTGACCATGCATGATCACGGATCACCTCAAGCCATGCACAAACCTTGGCCTGATTCTGAACTCAAATACCTTAATAATTCTCCATAGTTTTTGCCAGATTTTAGCTCCTCTGATTGATACTCACAATCTTTTACATGATGCTGCAGCTAGGATCCTGTTCTTGCTGCGGGTAGCCAGGGTAGGAGGGGTAGACGGGGTAGGACGGCGCGGCGGCGTTGTAGTACGCCGGCGCCGCCGGGTACGGCTGCATCGGCGGCGCCATCGCATGCTGCTGCTGTTGGTGGTGGTGGACACCGTCGACGACGACCTTGCCGCCGCCTTCCTTGCCTTCTTTGCCGCCGTGGCCGCCGCCGAACCCCATGCCCATGCCCATGCCCATGCCGCCGTGGCCGCCGCCGCCGCCGCCCATCTTCTTGTCGTCGCCGGAGGAGACGCTTAGCAGCTCGGCGTGGCCGAGGCTGCGCCGGAGCATCGTCGTCAGCGCGATGGGGTCCACGCCGTCGCCGATCACGAGGAGCTTGTCTCCATCCAACGAGGCGGATGTCACCCCTGCATCAGAGTTCAGATAAATTCAGCATCTCTTATCATGCATGATTAAGTGACTGACAGAAATTATATACAGTACTATATCATGTTATGATGATGAGGATGATTAAGATGCAATTAATGAGCTGCTAATTATGATTAATTAGTGATTTGCTGATACCTGTCATGCCGACTGCGACCTTGAAGGCCTTCCTCTTCTTCCTTTCAGTATCCATGGGCATCTTCACAACAATCTTTTGCTGCAGCAAGAACACCACACAAATTTCAGATAAACCAAGCAATTATAACAAGGACTATTCCTACAACAAAAGGAGCCTAATTGATTAGCAGTAATCCACCCAACCTTAGCCATCTTGCTTTGCACAAAAATCTCTCACAAGGCCTTGCCTTTCTTGGCTTGAAACTTTGTAATACAGTACAGTACACTACTTTGGTACTTTACTTTGCAGCTCTGATGGTTTAAGCTAAGCCGAGCCACTCCCCTGCTATGAGCAGGAAGATATTAGGACCAGCATTTATATAGGCAGGCAAAGAAGAGAGAGAAACTAGAGAGAGAGGAAAGATCAAGGAAGGGTCTAGAGAGAGAAACTAATTACTAACAAGCATGTCCAAAACGGTACAAACAACCAATCATCAAACAGCATAAACACTCACAATTTTTAATTTGTTTTGTGTGAGTGAACACGTCTACATGCAGAAGCCAGCACTGTTGCAAAGTGCACAACTCATGATGGAGGTGGCTGCCGCTGAATGCTCAACATCCAGCTGAGTGAGTGGCTGGTAGGGCCTGGTCGGTGGTATTTGTGGAAGAAGTTTCCGCAAGTCTGAATTTGTTAGTGTTTTTTTTTTTCTGGTCACAACAAACAGAGGTCAAGCCACACACGCACACAATTTTGAGCTCTTTCTCTCTTGCTCTAGGATGATGATGATAAGTAGTATTCCATCAGTCTAATCTTGGCATTTTTCGCGACTGGCCCCTTCGAATGGGCTCCATTTAGGATGGGGGCAGATTGTCACCAAATTATTCGTGTCATATGCTTCTAAAACTATGAATTTTTTAAATACTCTCCATCTCATAATATAAGAGATTTTGAAGTGACAGTAACACATCTTGAGTCCTACGAACATGAACAGATTTATTGTCTAGATTAATGGTACTAAAATATATCACATCCCTCTAAAATCCCTATATTATGGGACAGAGGGAGTGCTATTTTATCAACGTTCCTTACTTTTTTTCAAGACATTGTTAAATATTAAGTATTATATGTAATCTAACATTGGTTGGCTTCGACTGATAAGCCTAAAAATTAAACAAGACAAAAAAATATTTTAGAGGAGGGCTTTTATATTTTTACTCTTAGCAGTTTAAAAACTAACACTAAAAAGAAAACAAAGAAAAAACGCAGAGTATAATTTCAAATTAAGTTTAGCACTCAAATTATAAACATGTGACAGTGAACCGAAGGGAGAGCGGATGTAAAGTTTTTTTTTTTTTGGGCGGGGGACTGAGGAGGTTGCGGACAGGGTGAGTGGTGCGTGATCTGAGGTTGTGCGGGTAGCGGAAGAGAGAGTCGAGTCGGGGAACAGTTTGCTCCAAGCGATGTTGACAAAGAAACGGTCTAGTTTAACAAGAATTGGATGAGGCTGATTATTGGACCAGGTGTAAAGCCTGTCCATGAGAGGGATTTCCTGAAGTTCTGTTTCATTGATCAGGTCGTTAAAGGAGGCTGCTTCAGTCCTATCAAAGTTGTCGTTGGATCGGTCAGAGGGGTAGCGAGTGAGATTGAAGTCTCCGCATAGGGCCCAAGGACCTGACACAGAGGCAGCCAAATTGAGAATGCTGTCGAGGAAGACGGGTTTGAGGTGAGGCTAGCAGGGGCCATAGGCGTTTGTGATGGAAAAGGAGAGGTCGTTGCAGCGAGAGGCAAAGGAGGCAGAGATTAGGTGGTCTAGGTGGGAGGGGTTAACGAGTTCAAGGGAGGAGTCATCCCAAGCAATTAGGATGCCGCCGGACGCCCCAATTGAGGGGTTGAAGATGAAACTGGTTAGCCGATCAGGAAGAAAAGACCGAGCTTTAAAGAAGTCGATGTGCTGCAGTTTCGTTTCTTGAAGACAGATAATGTCCGGGGAGGCGGAGGATAGGACGTGACGAACATCGCGGCACTTGTCGGCTTGGCCGAGGCCACGGACGTTCCAGGAAAAAATCGAGAGACGTTTGGAGGAGGGGTTATTCATAGAGAAACAACAAACAACCCAGGGACAGAAGCAGCGAGGAAAAAAAAGAAAAGAAAAAAAAAGGAACAAACTGGAGGGAGAGAGAAAGCACAAAAACAGGAAAAGAAAATAAGAGAGACCACAAAAATAAATCAAGAGCAAGCATAATAAAGAGTAACAGGTTCCAAAATAGGGGAATAGTCTTAGAGGAGAAGTGCCACGCAGGGCCAAATAACAGAGGACAAGGGGAATCCGAGGCCCCTTTAAGGGAGAAGCAAAAAACAGAATCGCCTAAACCTGTGGAGGAGGAGGCGCCACATCGCAGGGGACGAAGTCCGTCAAGCATGGGAGGAAGAGGGCACCCTGGGGGTTGCGTCGAGACTTGCAAGATCGTCGTCGGTGATCTCGCAAGCACGCCCCATTGCCTTGAGGTCAGTCAGCGGCCAAGGGCCGGGTTCGTCGTTCGCCAGCTCAAGCAGCTCAGCAGGGAGTGCGCCCGGGGCATCCATCTTCTTAACTCCCTCCATCTTGAGTTTCTTGCGATGAGCGGCCTTGTCAAGAATGGAGATGAACTGCGGGGCTTCAGTGAGGGCCAGCCTCGCGCTGCGCCGAGGACGCTCCGCCCCCACATGGGGAGCAGCCGCCCCAACTGGGTCGCCACCCCCGAGGGAGAGAGGGACGACGGGGGAAGTGGTGGAACACTCCAGAGGCGAAGCTTGGGGCGGCGCTTCAATGGGCAGGAAGGCCAGCGGATCTTGCTGAGCTTGAGGTAGCCGAATTGGGGTGATGATGGGGGGCCCACTGTGGCCTGCAGGGAGGCCGCAGATATCGGCTACACGGTCCAGCCCAATTTGCTCGCCAGGGAGCTCATCCCGCGCACAGATCACCTTGACAGAGAGGACCGGCCTCCTTGCCGGGCCCACCAAGGCTATGCGGTGGATGAGGCCCACCGAGCAAGTGGCCAGGTTGACGACAAGTAGGCCTCGTCCGCCAGCGGCCTGCCTCGGCTGCATAGGGATGCGGTAGGATCCCTGCTCTCCGTTGGGCCCAACTGCAAGGATGTGAAAGAAGCCATCAAAAAGTTTAACCTCCACCTTGGCGGGCCTTGAGAGGATGGGGTCAGCCTGGATGATGGGCTGGACGCAGGAGCCAGCCCGACGCCCGGTTGGGACGGGAAGGAGCCGCAGGTCTTCGGCGTCTAGCCGCCAAGCACCGGCTGCGCCGCCATCAACGCCGGTGAAGTTCGCCGCTGAGGGGGGTGCGTGAGGCAGCGGGAGATCGTCGTGCTGTCGGATGGAAGGCCCTCCAAGATTGGCGTCGAAATCATCAGACGGGGGAGAGGATTGGTAGGGCCAGTCGCCATTGCCCCCATTGTCACCGTTGCCCCCATTGTCTCCGTCATCACCGCCGTCTGAGTCATCAGAGGCGAGGAGGTCCTCAGCCCTGATGATGGTGACCTTGGCCATGGTGCCAATGCCGCAATGGTTCTTGACGAAGAGGAACTTAGGGACATCGAAGACGCTTTCAGCCTTGACAGTCATGAGGACAGCAGAGTAATCGCTGCCCATCAAGCAGAACGGGTCGATGATGTGAGGGTTGGCAAAAGGCACCACAACATGAGTAATGTGCTCACGAAACCAATGCTCAATGGGGTAGTCTTCAATGGAGAGGGCCGCCATGGACTCATGCTCGAACTGGAAGCGGTTGTTGGCGTGCTCATGAGGCTCAATGCAGATGGAGTGCTCCATATGAATGAAGGGCGCGCAGCCGATGACGTGGTCGCGAACGGCACCATTGGCGAAGATCAGGAGCTTGGCACCCCGGGAGGAGGAGATGAGGCTAACTCTGGGGTTGTGAGCCTGAAGCTGAAGAGCACGCCTGGTGATGCCAGCCGGCTCAGCGGTTGGTGGGTCGATGAAGGCGAAGGTCAGGTTGTTGAAGAGCTCGAGGTCCACATGGGGCATGCTTTCTCCCCTTCCCCTCTCCTCTCCCTCCCCTCCCCACTCCTCTGGCGACGGCGGGTGGCGGCCTCCCCTTCGCTAGATCTGGCAGGAGGGGAGGCCGGCCTGGAGGCCGGGCCACTGCAGGCCGGCGGCTGCAGGCGGGCAATCATGGCCGAGCGGCAGCGGCGCCTACGATGATTCTTTTTTTTTTACATTTTGTCAATGATCTGTAGATTTTTCTTAGATTGGGATGATTTTGTAGATGATCTGTGAATGATTTTGGATTGTGGATAATTCTGTTAATGGACATGTGAACTGTGGATGATTTTATTGTGCATGTTTTTTATGATTTGTTAGGATTTGGTCGAAATCAATAGGTGAAAACTGTAAAAAACAATAAAGAAAAAGGAAATAAACTTTAGCCGGGACGACCATCTTTAGGATTTTTAGTCCTAATTATTTCACCCGGGATTAAAGATGAGTATTTTTAATCCTGAATTCGTGGTTCCGGATACATAACCAGAACTACAGGGGTTACCAAACGCTGGTAAAGCCCCTTTTTCCAGCAGTGTTAGCATCGCATCGCCATCAGTGATGCTGAAATTTTCTGGACACCATGATTTGCTTGTTGGTCCTGCCCAGCCGGCCTAGGTTGTGGCTACTGGCTACCGTGCTAGCTCTGCCTTTCTGTCGCGACAGCATTGGAGACGGCACGAAGACGAGAAGACCACTCCGTACACACCACAACGTTGTGGCGTTGGTCTCACATCTTCCATCAGCCACAGGAACGGGAGACACCTGACAGCCAACAACGTGTAACTACTTGAGTATTCGATTTTGGCACGACCCAGTTAGATGACATTTTCAATCTTACCACGTTTTAGTAAAGTTGCTAAAAAAATAGCTATATTTAGTTTGCTGCCAAATTTTAGTAACTATATAAAAAATCCTGCCAAAATTTTGACAAGTTACCAAATTTGTTGGCAATACCAAAATTTGGTAAGATTTTTTTCGGCATTAAAGTGAACAGGCCCTTAGTTCGCCTGACATTATACAGTAGTAGTAGGAGTACTAAACAAAATTGAAAAGTCCCATTAATTTGTTCTAGTTATATTCTCATTGTAGCTTTCTCTACGGTCGATAGGCCGTGAGAAAAATAAACAGAGCTATAAAAATAATTTGTGTCTAAAAGTCTTATATTTGTGTTCTAAATGCTGAAAAGTACCAACGAAGAACCACAAAATCAATAAAATTAAGTTTTAAAATTAAAGTTTACCTACGGTTGATAAGTTGATAAGACAACAAGTAAACGATGAGAACAGGTACAATATTTAATTTTTAAATTTATGGCTACGGTTGATAATTTGAATAGTAATTTGACAGTACTTTTCGTTTTTTAAAATTTTCATCTTGGTTTGTTTATCCGTTTGATTTAGTATCCTTGAAAGAACACTTCTTTGGTGTTGATCTCAATTTACAATGTTCCTCTATTTTCTCGAATGAGGTCATGTGCTATTGCATTAGCGTCCACGTAATGAGGAACTTGAAAATTAAAGTTTGTTTTAAACATCGCGACACTTTTCTTTGGCCAGTGTTTAGTGAAAACCACCACTACTACATGCACGGTGCTTGGGGGTGGCTTTCTTTGGGTGGCAGCGTGACATACGGTGCTTGGGGGTGGCCGGCAGTGATGACCCCCGAGGTGGAGGCCTGCAATGGGGACAATGTGTGGGCCATGCTGGCATGTGGGGGTAAGCAGAAGATGGCTAGCGGTAGGCTTCGATACAGTAGTGTTGACGTGCTGACGGTAAGTGGATGTCACTAGAGCATTGGAGCTGTAGTTGCATATCGATAGGGGCGGACGATAGGCAAAAGCGTAGCCCGGTCTTGCTCGCCGAGAACAATGGCGACTTAGGCGTTGTGTTCAATCTTGGGGGCATTGTCGAGACATCCCTCTACCTCTCTAATGGGGCCACCGGGTGAAAGTCTTGTCTTGGATCTCATTGAGACCTCGACGGATGGCGACAGCGCTTTGTGTCGTATTTCTCCCTGGCAATGTAGGCTAGTAGGCCCCTTTGTTGCTAAAACTGCACTCAGACAATTTGGGTGAAGCCCTTGCATGGTGGCGTGTCCTTACGATGGAGAAGGATCTTTCTTCTCTCTCACCCTTTCTCCCTACAACCATCCGCTCCGGCAACACCTAGGAGCATATGCTCAGTTGTTTGTAGTAGGCGTTGGGGGTGCACCTATAGCTCTTTCATTAGTCCAGTGGCAGCCGGTCATGCTTAGCGGCATCTGGATTAGTGCTAGTCCCTTCCTCGATTATGTGGGATAGCGACATGAGTGTGGGGTGGTGATGCATTTTTTTCCTTTTTTTAACTATAATCTTTAAGGGTGATAGTATTGTAACTTTTTCTTGCGTCTGAGTGCTGGTTCACTCAAAAAATAAATTGCTAGTACTACAAACTTGAGTTGGAAGTGTTTTTCGCCGTGAAGTTACACTACAATAGAAGTGATCTTTGATGGGTTGACCAAAAAATCACATTAGTCCTGGTTCCAACTAAAAAGATTTTTAGTCCCGGTTAAAAAGCCCACTATAACTTTTTAATCTTTAGTCCCGGTTGGTAACATCAGCCGGGACTAAGGATCCTTTGAAGTCCCGGTTCAAAAACATGTGAGACCCCCATTTATTTTTAGCCCGGTTGGTGGGACTAAAGACCATCTTTAGTCGCGCAGCAGCCCTAAGCCAGCCGCCTCGTCCATATCTCCTCGAGACAGTAGAGAAGTTTCTTGCTTTAGATCTATATTCATCTATTGCTTTACGATGAAAACTGGAAGAAACCCATGTGTTCTAATTGAAAAATTGATCGGGATGCCTTTCTCTGGGACTGAACCCGGTTCGGGAACCACTCCCTTGTTGGAGCCACGCCGGGAGCACGTGCCGCCACTGCCGGACCACCCACGCTGCTGGGTTGGCTCCGTGTTGGCTGCCTGGCTGCTCGCTGTCACTGTTAGAGATGCCATCGATCGCGGTGCTGTTGCGGGAAACGGTACTCGATGACGAGGAGGACAAAAATACATGTCGCCACCATCGTTGGACTCAATGCCGAGGACAGGCAACTTCCGCTATTAACCCTCAATGACACGCTTGGGGCCATGGTGGGAGGTGGATGGGACGAATGGCCGCCGACCTTGGATTACACTCCACCGAGACACCATGGTCAGACGTGCTTCGGTTGTCATCACCAGAGGCCTGGCTATCGGTGTTGAGCTTGCCTTGCCACTGTCTTGATACATGTGGGTCACAACGAAGCTCTGACGGACAACACCGGGCACCGCCGCCGTCCTACCACTAGTCCGCATCCTCGTCGTACGCCACCTCGCACTCCACCGCCATTGATTCTCGGCGTCTTCCTTTGCCGCCACCATGCCTGACCGGTCGCCACGTTGGCCAACGGGATCTCTTAATAACGTGACGGGCATCAGTGACGGGCCATCTGTGATGGGTCAACGTGACTCATCAGAGATGACTCATCTCTGATGTGCCGGATAATATCATATTTAAGATATGGCTACTAGGGAGGACCAATCACAGATGTGAGGTCATCTGCGATAGGTCATAGTTGTAACCCGTCACGGATGATCTGTGACGGGTCATAACCAAGGATCATCACAGATGTCATCAGTAACGAGTATAGTATTATGAACCATCATAAATGAGACCACTCATTTCTGACGGGTCTTTAACTACTGCGTGTCACATATTGTTATCTCTGACGGGTGTTGGTTACGACTCGTTAGTGATAAGTGAAAATTCAAAATTTTAAATTTTGCAAAAAAATCTCGGATTGAGACATGCCCTATATAAAAGTTGGAGCTCTTGATGACATATATAACTTTCTAACTAACATCATTTCCATTAAAGGTCGTTTACATCCCTAAATATGCATTACAAGTGTTGAGATCTACTTTTAAAAACAAAGTTTTGAGTTTTATCAAATGACCTGGATGGAAACATGCCCCATATGATAGTCATAGTACTCAACCAGATTGACAACATTTTAGTTTACAATATGTTCATTTCAGATTGTTTGCATGTTCGAAGATCCATTATAATGTCCTTTCAAAAAATATCCATTATAAGGTGAGATCTATTTTGAAAATGAAATTTTGAATTCTTCAAACGACATCAGATGAAGATATTCTCTACGTAGAAGTTATAGAACACTATAAGATCTATAGCTATTTAGTTGATAATATTTTCATTTGATGTCATTTAGAGTGTTAAATATATGTTAAATGATTAAGACAAGCATAGACAAAATAATAACATTCAATGAGTAATCAATATTTGCTGAGTAGGTGAGTTGGTAAGGGTGCTCTCTGTGGAGTTTGAGTTTTTTTTTTTGTTGCGTTTAAAATAAAAAAATCGTAATTCTTGTTTTGTCATCAGTGGCGGGTCGTATGTTACAACCCATCAGAGATGAGTAACCAGTGACAGACCGAAGTTACGACACGTCACTGATGACTCATCTGTGACGGGTGACAAGTTATCACCTGTCAGAGATGACTTACTCACCCGTCACAAAAGACGGGTGTTCACCTGTCACAGGTGAATTTTTGTTATTAGTGACCACTAATCTCTGACCAAAGCCAAACCCATTAAACATGAGCATTTGGACACGTCAGAGATGGCCTGATCCAACGTAGTGATTGACGTTTTGCATCTTTAGGAATATTGCCAAGCATGCAAAGTACTCATGGCTGGTTTGAACTTGGATTTTGAATCAATTGACGGTATTTTAGGACAGTTGAAGGGTTGTGAATAGCTCTGTCTTATTTTCATTGTTTTGTTTGATGTGATGTTCTCTCCTTCTTTTATTTGACTTACTGAGTACCGGCGGACAACATATTTACTTACTGTGTATCCATGGATAACATATTCTTACGATCTTTGTGTATTGAAAAATCAAATGATTTTTAGCAGCGTTTCGATATTTTTCCCTTAGCTCATACTGAACTTTTCATGTATGACCAGTATTTCTTCCTCTCCAATGAAAACATGCAGATTGTAGATCAGTCAAGGTCCTTAAGGAAGATCCTTAAGGCAAGGTTGTTAGTGGACATAAGGACAATATACTGCTGACATGTAAGCATTCTCTATGGGAGCCTTTGTGGGGCATATTTTTGAGGGATCCTAGAATTCTATGGAACCAGCCCCTAATTTTTGTACAAAACTAAGGAAGCTGGATAAATAATTGAGCACTTGCATACAAGGTACCAATAAAATATTGAAAATGAAAAAGAGTTGAAATGTGCTAGACTTCATTTTTGAGCACTTGTAGATTAAGTACTAAAAAGTATTAAAAATGAAAAAGAGTTGAAAAGTGCTAGACTTCATTTGAAGGTTGCATGTTTGGTGTTTGGTGTGACTTCATATTCCAAGGTGAAGGCCTAACACAAAAGTGAAGGTCTAACACACCCCTCTCATGTTCCCATACACAAGACAGGTCTAAGCTTACGTGGCATGGGTACACGCCTTGAACATATAATGGTAAACCAACCCATGTGAGCGTGTATTAATTCTCGAGATTCAATACTAAGATTCGAGTCATAACCTTATGTGCTATGTGGCTGCAGAAAACCCCATGTGGGCAGGATTCACCACAATGATCCTACTAGCTTAATTGGTAACAATTGACAATTCTCATCAAGCTAAGAGACCGGAGTCATAAAATAATTTACCATTTCTAGTCTGATCAAATGAATAACTAGTCTCAGAAACTAACAAAGATGGGATTTTTGCAAAATTACTTGATTTGATAAATAAAGCACTTAAGTACTTGACAATGAAAATACAACTTTAAAACTAAATGCTAACATCTCAAGGTGGCTACTGAGGAAGCATATTCAAAAACATCGGCAAAGACACCAAATCAGAAGAAGTTACATACTCCAGCAACAATTGCACAATATTCAGAAACTTTAGTGCAGACACTAATTCTTAACATATCAAATCCTCCAATAACAGCTACACAAAACCGTGAGGAAGTGTGAGTCTGGTTGCCCCCCTTCCCATTGCGTGTTCAGTAGGATCTGCATATGTTTAATTTAGACCGATTTAGATGAAATTACTACTGGATAAGAATTGACAAATTACAAAGTTTCTTTCATAAACAAATGCCACTTTACTATAATTACCTGGAGTTAGTTCTGTTGTCCTTCCTTTCACGGACCTACTAGTTCCTGTGCATATTAAAGTAAGATCATATAATATTATTGGCATCGAGAGCTACAAACTTGTGCATCAACAAGTTCAAATTCCTAAGTTAAGTACTACTAAGTTAGTAAACTACATAGAAAAAAATATAAAACACCATTTTACCTTTTTAGCATCAAAAGTTATGCCACATTTAATTTATTACAAAATAGTGAAAATCGGTTTCATTATGCCCAATATAGTTATGATTCCCTATAATGTTGTTAAATATGTTTAAGTTTCATACATACAAAAGAGAAAAAACTGAAAAAAGAAAAACATAATAACATAAATAAGATTCATACATACCGTGACCTTGCACATTACGATTAGACGATTTCTGCATATCAATACATATATAAAAATGTCAATATATTTTTTCCAAGCAAAAGATAAAAAACGTTCTTGCTATATGAAAGGCATCGTGTCATGCATTTACACTTATGAGAAATTAGCATTAATTTTCTAAACATCACAACTTCACCAATATGAATATTAATCGGTTACTATCTTCCCATTTCCCAATATTCTATAGTAATGAACATGGCCAAACCATATGGCATTAATATGAACTAAAACATATACATCTGATCTTAAAAAACATATCTGAGATATAAAGTTACTAACCTTTGTTTTACTCCCATTATCATCTTGACGATTTCTCTTTCCAATGTTCCTCCCCGTCTTGTTGTCTAAATCATTGGAATTCATTTCAATAACTTCCGCTTCCTTAGGTACATCCTTTTTAGCCCCAGCTAGAGCTTCCAAATCTTTTGGTACGTTTTTCTTTCCTAGATCAGGTAAGTTTGAGGATTCTTGATCGGAATGATCAACATGATCATTCTTTGCTGTCTCTCCAAAACTATCTTCTTGTTTTCCCTGAGCAAATACAATTAAAAATCAAATCAAATTCACTGATTGAAGAAAGTTTGGAACTCTATGTTAATAAGCTCACTACTAGTCATCGGTATGTTGTAACTTGCATTTCTACATGAGTGACGTACCTTCGTATGCTTGACTGGTTCCTTCGATTCCTCTAATAAGTTGCTATGTCCCATGGTGTTTCTATCCATTGCTTCCCTCTAGATCTGCACTGTTGGAATAGTGAAGAGGAAGGGAGAGATGAAGGAAAAGATTGAGTAAGTTTTCTATCCAAGGAAACAATATATATAGACATATGCGTGATAGGGACGCAAGTATCTGGCGTGCATATCTGTAATACCAAAACCGCGGGCGGCTCATAGTTTAGATGAAACCGGTGTGCTAATTAATTCCATCAAACTGTGTCCGGTTTCCCGAGCCAATGTTAGGATTGAAGCAGTATAAAAAAAATGGTCCATGGGCCTGGTTGTTGGTAGGCCCAAATCCAGCACACCTCTCGCAGGCCCAAATACCTCACAAATGTGTGAAATGATGCATTTGTGCACAAGATTATCACTTTCTAAATGAGTATTTGTCCGTGGTTTCCACCAAAATAACTTCAGCAATGCATGATATCACACCCCATGTTTTTCTAGGTGTAGAAAATATGGTATACTCCTATAATGTTGGAAATCTCAAGGAATAACTATACAAATATTGCAAGCGTACCCTGTTCAGGGGTTTCCTCCTAAGCCCCAACCCAATAAGGAAAACATGACTAGCTCCGGCAAGGTTGCAGGAGACCTACATGGATTCGATTAAGACCATACTGAAGAATAACAAATATATTTGTATGAGTCCTCCTAGGATACAAGGAATCAACTACAATTTGGCCTTTCATATATTTCAATGGTTCATAAGCCAAATCATATTCAATCAAAACATACGCCCACTTGCCAATTCTTCCACTTAGAATTTGCCTTTGCAACATGTGTTTAATAATATCGGATTGACAAGTAACTATGCATGTACTAGATAACAAATAATGCCACAATTTGGTACAAGCATAGTATAGATATAAACAAAGTCTCTCTATAAAGACATACCTTGTTTCAGCATCCAAAAGATGACGGTTTAAATATGTAATGATGTATTCCTTGCCATCTTCTTCTTGTGTCAAAACGGCACCAATGACTTTGTTTTCAGCGGCAATATAATATCATTGTCATGACATAGAGTAATTGCATAAGCAAACACTATACCCGCACCAAAGTATCTCCCAGATAAACTAGCCGTATATCCAGTATAACATGAACATAATGTAAAGTAGGTACTCATATACTCGGAAAGTATTTCAGTACCACAAATGTATATATAGATGAGTATTCTAACAAAACTACAAAGCTTACAAAAGAGAAGAGAAAAGCTACTAGAGCCATACCCGAACTCTTCCGAAGGCTTCCGGACTCCTGATTTCTACTCTATTCCTATTCCACCAGCTAGATACTACTAAACTAAACTTGAAAGAAATGAGAGAGCTATTGCTTGAGGTGTGCGAGTGAAGTGAGAAGGAGAGCTCCTTTTATAGCCTCCCAATGACGGTTGTGACGGTTGGAATGGTCGGAAATACCCTCCAACCGTCATTGGGAGCTAAGCCACACCGTCCAGAAGAAACCCTGCATCCAGCGGCGATGAGGGAGGTTCGGCCGAACCCGGGGCCGGCCCAACCAGCCCATGGGGCCCAACCAGCCCATGGTTTGGCTGGCGGCCTCCCCTGTGGAATGCACCAAGATTCCTGGTGCCTTTCCTATTGGAATATCTCCATACAACTTTACGAAAGTCTGGTTCTCGACATCGTCCGATTGATTTACCGTCTGAGTTGATGTCAATTCTCCTCCACTTTATCGTCATTCTCTACAAAAGGTTAGTATACCTAATACTAGTGGAATATTATTATTCTAACAAATATATGCATTGCAAGCATCACTAGTTCTCCTCTATTTTGGTAATATTGACGGTCGAAACTGATCGATAACGACCGTCAACAAAACCCCCCAAGCTTGAACCTTTGCTCGTCCCGAGTGAAGGACGAAAGGAAACAAAGACTTGGTTGCTGATCAGGAGTTGCTACTATGCTGCATATATCAAAGATACAGGTGCAAGGTATACGTACTCTCTCTCAGATTAAATAATCTTTGGCACGGTGGCTTACCCTTACCCCTAATTCCCACGAGACACTGCTTTTCCTTGCCTTGAGCGGTTGAAAGACAGAACAGTAATTAGAGCACCAATCACCCAATCTTTATTCAACTCTTATTCCGGAAGTTTTCAAATGATTTTTCCAAAGAAAGCCAAGTTCCTCAAATGATTCACTCAGTCTCTCCAAGTGTATCAAAATGAATTCCTCACCAATTGTTGCCTTTTTTATGCCTACTCTAAGGTTTTAATATGTAGAGCTCGGTAGGGATCAAACATGACATACTTGCATTCACATTTATTACTAAGTCAAAAACTTAGACTAAAGCAGATAACTAAACATGCTCAAGATCAAGATCGTGCAAAAATGTGTGTGGTATATGGTGGAAATGGTATATGAAGGAAAATAAAGAAAAAGCTTCTCCTTTGTGCTTACTTTCTTCTCCCAAAAATTCTTCTTTTATTGATTAGGAGAGGGCATGATTACATTTTTTTTTCAACATCATGCACATTCTTGATGGAGCATAGCTTTTTTTTTTATAACCATGCCTTTCCCTCCTTTTTTTTTCAAAAGGATTTTTTTCTAGGAAGAGAAAGCACATGAAAGCATGGAGAATTTATTTTGGTGGTAATATGGAAATGGAATGGAATATTGCTTAGCTCCCAGTGTAGGAGTTTGGCATGTGCATATATGTGGATGTATGATCTTGATCATAGAGCATGAGAAGTATCTACACAAGTCACAAGAGTTTGACAGAGTTCAATGGAATGACAAGTAACGAAAATGTATATGGTTTAATCATGATAGCACATTTTTGGCTCTGGTAGGAATTTATATCAAATGAGGAACTCTCAATTTTATCATTTTGAAAAACAAAACATCCAGAATTCAAGTCAAACTAGTATCAGGATCATAGCACTCATATTTACTATCACATATCTCGCAACAATCTAGACTTAGATCAGCAAGTGCAGCTCATTTACCTCAGGTTCCCAGATAATTGTTGGCTACTTTTATTTGACCTTTGAGATATCACTTACCAAGAACCCATATATAAGAGATATAAAACAGAGCAACTATTCATCATTTCAACAAAGAGAACTAGCTTGTCTTACCTATCATATCTTTTTGGTATTTTCTATTTTGCAAATTTTTATGTTGTTTTCAAGTTTTATAAGATGCAATTGGAAAGCAAATATGCAAGTAGAAAGGAAAATATGCAATGTGATACAAGTTACCTCAGTGGGGGGAAGAGATGACTCTCCCCCCAAGCTTGGTTTTCGCTCAGGGTCCTTGATAAGGATTGAACGCCTGAAAGCGGAAGTACGCTTAAAGGTCATCGTGCTGTTGCTGCATCATGTTGTTGAAGTTGGCGAACTGCGCATCAACAGATTGTTGCCATCCTTGCATTTGTGCTATGTGTACCATGAGGTTGTACTGGATCTCTCCCGTCTGCATATCAAGGGTGTCCATTCTCCTAGTGATTCCACCCAAGTCCCAATGAGAGGAACTTGAGCGCCTTTCACTTGGAGATGGAGGCACACCACTTGATCTGGAAGGTTGATTGTCCCCCCATTGGATGTCATGAGGTGCACACCACCGGTCCTCACAGGCACTTGCCCAGGTTGAGACTCCGACTGTGACGTGGAGCTTGGGTCCATCCGGGTGCATCCCCAGTTGGCTCCCAACCTGCCTCATACATCTGCACGGGTGTTGAGGATGATGAACTTTCTCGTTCATTTCTTGTCATGTTGCGCGTCTCCCTGTATGCTCCACCTGCACGAGATTCTTCTATGGTCTGCAGGGGAATGGTTAGTTCATGGCAGTTGTACAAATGATACCCCGCATTTGGCAACGGGATTTCATTTGTACAACCGGGGAAAAAGTAAATCAAAGATCCATCTACTCCATGTTTCAGAATATGCCCTTGCACTAGATAAGCCACATCAATACACGGACGAGCGGCTGAGATAAAAGCAATTTGGTCGCTAACGACCCCTAGCCCTTTTGCTATCCGAGTAATCAGAGAAGTGCACTCAACAGGAACAGAGAACTTTATACTTTCTAACCATTGCCTTATCATACATTTCACAGGAGCAATTTTGATCTTTCTAACCATGGCAAACATGATAATCAATTCATCTCCCCTAATGGGCCTCAGATCACCTCTAGGAAACAGAGTCATAGCAATCCATTTGTGCATGAGCCTAAGTGTAGGATTATGGATATCATTCGTTCTAGGTTTCTTGCAAATTGGAGCACCAGAAATATCTTCCCAAAACCTAATTTTCTCGAACCCAGAAATTCCTTTCTGGAGATCGATTTTACAGGAATCGTGAAAACCAAGAAGTGTACTTAAGCTTTTCCATGTAAGTGTGTACTTTTTATGGAAAAAGCGAAAGGAAATTCCATCTTCTATTTCTTTCAAAGTGCACAGAAATTGCAAAGTAAGCTGATGAGAACCAGGCTCATCTACCACAGAAAATCTCTGCCAACCAACAGCTTTCCAAATAGTACGAAATTCAGCATCCATACCAATCTTTTTTAGCAGCTCCGGTGAGTATTCTCGCGTGTGAGCATACTCCCGATCGCTCAGCATGTAGTAGGCTTGTCTCTCCCGATCACTGACAAGGTCGAGGTCGGTGTCGTTCAGGAGTCGTCGCGGAGCTTCGGCGTCTTCCATCAAGACATCTGCTGATGAATGAGTACTAGACTCGTCATGACGACTTGATGAAGAGCCGGACCCCTTGAACAGACGAGACAGTCGCATCCTCATTCTGCACAATGGAGCAAGAACGGACTAACTCGGCGGGGGTTAGGACTGAAAAGAATTTCACCCGCTGATTAGTTTCACGAAAGTATCTTGTATATATGCAACTAAGTGTTTGAATTTGAGGGAAACTATCAAAGCTTGAATGAACTTGAGAGCATACTTGGAGAGGGAATGAAAATGTGTTGAAATGGGGTGAATTTCCCTCTCCCGGCCGGTTGGCTTAAGTAGTGCACCCACAGCGGTCAAAACTGACCTGTGGGGCCCACTAGCCGTTGCCTCAAAGAAGGAGGCAGCCGACCGTTCGCCTGGCTGGTTCGGGTTGGGCCGAATCCACGGTGAGCCCAACCGGCCCCACTTTCGGCCGTTGGGTTCCAACGGTCAGTGTGGTCGTGGTACAACGAATTTTCACTGAAAATTTTATTTTGGTTTGCTCTAAAAAATTCATTTGAAGAATTTCCTCAAAATTCAAAAATCCTAAATGCAACTTTGGAATTCAAACATGTTATGGTGCAAAAAATTCAAATTGTTGAAAGCAAATATGCGGATACATACCAATTTACCTGTTGGCGAAGGTTGCGTCATTTAAAGTCCGACGTGCAAGACTGTACCTCCATCCAGTTCAGTTTGCGGATTTTCTACCCGTCTCCGGAGGTGATGGAGCGGGCGTCTTTGGCTTCTCCCTCCACACCTTCTTTGGTTTTGGTGCGGACGGCGGCTTCTTCTGAGCCGGCTGCTCTAGCTTCTTGGCCGGTATGGGTGGTTTTACCGGCGTCTTCCAATAACAGTTCCTGGGCATCGTTGTTTCCTTCTCCAGGAAATTCTGCATGAATTTCACCAGGCTGTCCGTTTTGGGTGGCTCCACTTCGACCTCTTAAATATTATGTGGGTTCGGCCCGTACTTTATTCTGACCATGGAGCATTGTTCCGTCCTCGGTTGAAACTCAAACTTCTCTTCCTTGCCGTTGATGTGGAGACGAATACTCCCCGTTCCCACGTCAATGTTGGCTCCTGCGGTGCTAAGGAACATGCGTCCCATGATGAGCAGCGTCTCTTTTCCCGTGTCCATATCCCGCACCACGAAGTCAACCGGGATGAAGAAATCCAGTATCTTGACTGGCACATCCTCCGCTATCCCTGCCGGGTAACGGACTGACGAATCAGCCAGTTGAAGGCGCATTGGTGTTGGTGCCAACACCGTGAAGTTGAGCTTGTCGAAGACGTCTTTTGGCATGACGCTGACACTGGCTCCAAGGTCGTACAAGGCCTGGTCGAACTGTTGTGCCCCGATCCAGCAGGTGATCATAGGACACCCCGGATCTTTCTTCTTCTCCGGAAGCTTGTGGAGTATTACGTTGCTGCATTGTTCCGTCAGCTTGACCACCTCCGCTATTGGGAGCGGTCTCTTGTTGTTGAGTATGTCCTTGAGATAACGGACGTATGTTGGCATTTGCATGACGTCCAACAATGGCACGTTGATGTGGATCTTCTAGATTACTTCAACAAAACGAGCGAATTGCTCATCCACTGACGATTTCCTACTCCGTTGAGGGAACGGCAGCAACCGTGTGTCGCAGTGCTCTTGCGGCACTGTCTTTTCTGACGAAACTTCCTTGTCAGCCGAGTCATTAGATGGCACTTCTTTTGATATCCCATTAGTTCCTGCAGAATTAGGATATGGCAGATCACGAGTGGACTTACCTCCCCTCGTCGTGATCGCCTTGACATTTTCAATGGAGGAGTCGGGTTGCCCCGGGATCCTCCGAGTTTCATTTGCAGGGACTAAGGATGCCAACTAAGCTAGCTGGGTTTCTATCATTTTATTAAAGCTCAGCTGATTTTGAAAAGCATAAGCAAAGCCATCTAACTTGACATTTATGTTTTCTAGAACCTTGTCATTGGCCGCAAGCTTTTTGCTTAGCGCATCAGTGGTTTTAGCTTGCGCAAAAACGAGGATCCTTCAAGAAGGGCTAGTTAGACAAATTACCGTTGTTGTTACCTCCTTGATAATATGGGCGTGGTTGGTTCCACCCCTGACCTCCTTGTGGACGATACTCGTTGTTGTTGTTGCCCCCATGTACATCGCCTCCTCACGGGTTTCCGGGCAGTCATTCCCAGAATGACCCGTCTTGCCGCAGACCTCACATGTGACGTGAGAGTCCAAGGCCTTGACGGTGCCTTGTGGCCGTTTCTCGTGGTCGTCCAATCGCTTCATGAGGAGGTCCAGCTTGGCAGCAAGTAACTCCGTCTCCTTGACAGTGTGCATGCCTCGCTGTCGGGTCAGGAGTCGTTCCTCGCTCCAACTGTCACGTCCCAAAACGACCCTAAAATATATCCTTTAAATTATGCCTAGAATAATTAAAATCCTTGTGAAAGCCTCCAAAAATTAAAATGTGCAAAGTTAAAAGTCAAATAAGGCTTAGAGGATTTTTGTATATTTCCTAAAAGCCTAAAATGTGTAAACTAATTTTAGTGGAATTTTCAGAGCACAAATAATAATTATTAAGAAATAAACAAAGTTAAAAAGGTTT
>CM020186.1:4085537-4130303 GCA_009805545.1 Oryza longistaminata
TTTTTTTCTTTTGCTCGTTTTACACCGTGAACTACTAATAACGATTCACTTTGCTTTCTAATGCTGTTTCCCATTTTCATTTGTCTCTATATAAAGTCATATTTTGCACGCTGAAAATTCGGAAAGAATGATAGAGCATTAGAACTGGCATGATCAATATTTTTTTTTAGATTTTTTCTCACTGTTCGAATAGATTGGAAACACTTAAAACTGATTTAAACATCAAGATTTTAAAGTTTAAGGAAACAGTCATAAAAAATTCAAATACTTTTGAACAGAGATAATGTTGTACAACTTGGATAAAGCTTAACATAAAAAGTGAAATATTCTTAAGGGCTAAAATGAACCATTTTCTATCGTTGGTAAAAGGAACCTAAAAATAGTTTAGAGGATTAAGTGATCTAATAAAATAGTTTGGAGAAGTAAAATTGACTTTTTTCGGCGTAAAAAATCACATTGGTTTCTCTAGATTTACGTTTGTTCAAGAATAAGGTAAAAACTCCTCCCTTTAATTCTTCTTTACATTATCGTGCAGAGGTGGGAGGCTATCTGTGGGAGGTGTTGGTGTTGCAGAGTTCCGGTGAAGGGGCATCAACATAGTGGTGGTAGGAGCGGGAGGTCCCATGTGCCCCCAAGAAGGGTGGGGGCTGGCTTGGCAGAGGGGAGTATGGTGGAGTTCACATGCTGGCGAAAGCTGTTTGGTGGGGGATGCTGGGGTTGTGGCATTGGGGAGAGATGGGAGGCTACGGGTGAAAGCAATGGTTGACATTGGATTAAAAAAAGAAATAATCTTTACGCCATACATAATTCATCATACACCAAAAGATAATAGTAAATATGTCAATTTGCAAGTATTAGTCAATTCACTAAGCCATTAAAAAATGATGAATATATAAGAAGACATACCACTAATATCAATAAGCCTTTCAGTGAGACTTTTAAAAATTGAATATTGAGAAGGCTCCTTATTAGCTCATTTTTTATTGTCTATCAAACTGAAAAGTATACAACAATTCCATATATACCTGATTTCTAAAACCTGTTGCTGATGATACTTCTGTCACCGGCATGACATTCAGACTCAATGGACTTCCTCGTTTCGTGTTCAGCAGCGATGATGTTTGTAGGCTCCATTGTTGAATGCGAACCGAAACCATGGCTATGACCACGCCCATGTCCATCTGCAAATTGTTACTTCACCTTCCGAATTTCCTTGTCCATGTCCACCTATCTTCATAGCAGTAGACTGGCAGCAGGTGGAACAACAGGCAATAGCAAGGAAGGTCGAAGGATGAAGGATGAACTGATGATCACCGACGAAGATGAAGAAGGGTTGGGCTATCCAGCTAGCCCTAGGCACCGCGCCGGCTGGGGGCCGTGGCACTGCCGTGCTGCTGGCTGCTGCCGCTGCACAGGTGTGCGGCATGCCATATGCCGGTTGCGTGGACAGCCGTACGGACAAAACTGCAGACCGGCGAGGCGGCACGCAGTCACGTCGGTGACTCAGGATCATAGGCGGAATAGAAGGCGAGCGGGCGATGGCGCTGATCGAGGTCGAGGATATATGAGGTGTCGCATGCAACATGACCTTTAACTCTATGAAAAATTAAGTTGTGTCGTTGGACTACTCACTTATAGGCTAATTGTGGATATAATGTGGTGAGATGACACTATGGAGTTATGGGATAGGGGCACGAGCCGTAGCAGAGCTGGCCGATGCACCCTGCCCAAAAGGTGGTTCCGTCCCTAGGTGAAACCCTAGCTTAATGGTGGTCTTTTTGGGATGGGAATGGCGGTGTCTTTAGGCGTCGCTTTCCCTCTTGGGTCTTTTTCGTGAAGCCTCCCTCCTCTCTCTGGAGGTACCTTTCGAGTGAAAACCTGGTCTAATCCTTGGATGGGCAACGGCAGCACTCGTAGCATCGTAACCTCCGTGGAGGCATTGTCTAGGAGGTCATGTTTTTGTCCCTTTTCAGCTCTATTTTGTTTGACCTTGGGCGATACTTTTGGAAGTCTCCTTCGGGGTTGCGTGAGGTATGATGGATCTTCTTCTCTCTCAACCCTCCCCCTTTGACAACCCCATGCATAGAGCGGTCAGATCGATGTTAGTTCTTTCCTCAAGCTTGTCGATCTTTGGAGTCGTCAGTTTGGTGATGGTGTGCCTTTTCTTTTCTTTCTGATTGTAGCCTCCCAAAATTGTAATCTTATAATTTTTCTCAGGTTTGGTTTAAAATTACAATAAAATAAAGGGCCCTCCAATGCTTCATGTAGCTGTCCATCTGATCCTCATGCCCTACTCGTTAACGCTCTCTTCTTTTTGAGCATCGCTCCATTTTTTAGGATGGCAATTTCCCCCGTGGATGGGTCCCCTGCGGGTACCCGACCCTACGTGGTCGGGTCGGGTGGAGTTTCTACCCTGCAGGGAGTCGGGGCCGGGGCCCTACAACTGGGCGGGTGAGTGGGCGGGGAAGGCACTCCACCTGCGGGGCCCTAGAGGAAGTATATTAGACTTCTAAATATAGCGCCAACCCTAAATATAGCCCATTAGGCCCAACCCAACTTGGTGAAAATCTGACCCCTATACGACCCCCACCCCCGGCACAGACTCTCTCCATCCTCTCTCCTTAGCTGCCGCCGCCACACCAGTGCGCCCCTCCCGCACCAGCGACATGCCTCCATTTCGAGCTCTACCCTCCGGCCCTCCCTTCTCCCCCGTTCGCATGTGGCCGCAGCCACGCGCCCCTCTCCCTCTCCCTCCTGTCTTCACGCAGCGGCGGACAGGTGACATAGCGGGCAGCGAGCAGGCGGCGGTAGGCTGCGTGAGGGTGGCGTGCGAGCGCGGCGAGCCGGTGACCGGCAAGGGGCGGTTCACGCTAGCCTCCTGCCATGTGCCCCTCTTCCTCATATCTCCACGCAAGCTAGCGGCGCACACGAGCCTCTGCCCCCACCGCTCAGACTGCAGGGCCTTGTCGGGTTGCGGGCCCCAGAGGGGCTGGGGCCAGGGGTTGATTTTGGCCCTGTTAACAACAGAATTGGCATCAGATTTGGAGAAGAAGGAAGAGGATCGAAGCGGATTTGGTGTTGAATCGAACTGAACTTGGAGTCGGACTGCGCATCTGCTAAAAATAGAGTATGAAGTTGATTTATGTTGATGAAGCCGAGGTCGATATAGCATGACTTGGTCCCGGCATGGGCTTAGATTTGAATAACCGTCATTGCCAATTAGAGATAGAGTACGATTAAGGCCCAGTCCACCCCCTCTCCCCTCCCCGCTGGTGGAGCCGGCCTGCTCGGCAACGCCCCGCGCCATAGCCGCCGACAAGCGGGCCTGCCCGACTTCCCTCGCTGACAGGTGGGGCCCACCCGTCGTAACCTCCTCCCGCCGCTGCACCTAGCGCCGCCGCCACGATTCTCACTGCCCCCGGCCGTTCCCACATGAAATGAATGGGGCCAATATTCCCCGTGATTCCCTCCCCCTTTCCCCCTATTTTCCCCTCTCTCTCTCCCTCATCAATGCGGCCGGATTCGCCCCACGAATCTTGCCAGCGCCATTGATAGCGGCTGGATTTGCTGCCGCCATTTTCCTCTCTTCCTGGCCCTCTCTCTCGCCCCGCCACTACAAAAACCCTCCCCGCATCCCCTCTCCATTTTTGCCACTCACCACCCTCTTTTCCCCTTGGAAACGAGCTCCCATCGCCGCTCTCTCTCTCCGCCATCGTTGACGACCTCCGGCTGGGAATTGCTGCCGGCCGGGACCCTCTCTCGCGTCGCCACCGCCACCTCCAGCCTCGCTGCGATGTCGCCGACTCCGTCCGCCCCTCTTCTTCGCCCGTCGACCGCCAGAACGGTGTTCTCCCTATCGACCAAAGCCGCATCGCCACCTCCCTCCTCTCCGGCTGCCTTTTTCGTCGCTGCCGCCGAACCGAGGTGACCGTCCGCTCCTTTCCCCTTCTCCCTCCCCCTCTTTGGCTGTCGCTCTGCCAAGCCTATGGTCACCGGCGGGGACCATAGGGGCGTGGGCGCAGCCTCCCGCCGGTCGCGCCATCGTGGACGTCTCCAAGCACGCCGAGTGGGGCCCGCCTGTCAGCCGCTTCTACCTGTCGGGTGGCTGACGCGTGGGGCCCGTGGCGCCGGTGGATGGCGACCCCGTGCACCCGGTCCACCGTGGACCGTGTGGCTGCCGCGTGGGTCCTACACCCGTGGACTTGGCTCGCGCATCACCCCTCGGTGCTGACACAAGTATCCATCTAAACAACACATAAACTTCAAATGCCCACGACTTGACCGTTTGAACTTGGAATTGGACCGTTCAAGTATCTAATTTTTCCTTAGGAAGTCAAGAACCCATTTTTGTGCTTTTTTTTTTGTCTCTTATGTGGATTTCATTAGATTAAAAGCCTTTTTCCTTTCCGTTGGTCGTGTAGACGCTGTAGCTTCGGAAGAACCGCTCTACTTGAGAGTTGAAGCCAAAGTTTGGGAAAGTGAGCAAGGCAAGTCACATCTCCATTGAACATATTAATGTCCCATGTTTTGAAATTGTTTTATTTTAAATTATTGTATTACCGCTTTATTTAAATTCCTGCATTATCAATGTTTTGTTTAGCATTCCTATTAATCCTTATTATAGCCTTATCATTGCTATTGTTATTATCATTTGCTTACTCTCGGAAAATAAAACCCTAGTATGAATTTAGGTAGATGCTTCGCTTTTTAATAAGGCAAAACTAGGTGGTCTTATAACTTTAGACTTCGGGAATTCTCATATCACTTGGATATTATGGAACGGTTGGCTTATGTTAGAATTGGACGTACACCTCCCCCCCTATTCATAATCCCCAAATGGTTTTAGGCTGGGCTCAAGGTGCATGGTTTTGATAGTAGCACCTCGGCCATCATAAGGACCGATCTTCGGGCCTCAGTTGCAAAGCACTACCGTACTTCCACATGTCTAATGGGTAAGGCTTAGTTCATATGTCAGTATGGACATGAACAAAAGGACACGGATAGAGATGGATAAAGTCGAGGCGATGGATATGTCTGAGGCAAACGAAGGCTACACAGGCGGTTTGTCCGATAGTCGAGATGTCGTGGCACATGACAGGCATTCTCTTCACATCATCTTAATTATTTTTAGCCTTTAGATGATTCATCAAGCGTAAATTGCATCTCTTCCCTCCCAAAAAACATACCATACAACCCAATCATTTATAATCTTTGGATAAACTGATAAAGGTAAAAAAGAAATAATATATGAACACATGAAAAAAATTGTATAGTAGGTAAGAAAGAAAATTTTAGAACTCATATCTACTATATTATCCCATAATTCTTCCGTAGCAACATGCGGGGTACCCATCTATAGTTGTTAGGAACAGTCGTGCCGAGGCCATTGGAACATGGGTTGTCAGCAAAATGGTGGCCGTACGTCCTGATGGGTGGATGGAAATGGCGATGAAAAGCTCGAGCTACCAAAGCGCGTAAGTACTGAAATTTAACTCCCGGCGCTGCCGCAGCTGCTTGACGATTAAGGCGGGCGCTTTCCCTCATTGATTACGAACTCCGGCTGTGTTTAGTTATCTTCAAACTTTCAAAAATTCCATCACATCAAATATTTAGACACATATACATGTAGCATTAAATATAGACGAAAAAAACTAATCGCACAGTTTACATGTAAATTACGAGACGAATTTTTTTTGAGCCTAATTACACCATGATTTGATAATATGGTGCTACAGTAAACATTTGCTAATGATGGATTAATTAAACTTAATAGATTTGTCTCGCAGTTTACATGCGAAATCTGTAATTTGTTTTGTTATTAGTAACGTTTAATATTTCAAATGTCTGTCAGTATACTTAAAAAAATTTTGGCACACGAGACACAGCCTGAATCAGCTGTAAGGTAACTCAATCATTTTCTGTTGTTTTGTGGGGCATGAACCAGCTGTTGCTTTCTTGGACGGTTACTAACAACAGTTTATAGCTAGGAAAACATATCTTACCCAAACAGGTTCTACCATCCCTTGTATTATTTATTTCCCCAGAATATTTTTCCTCTAGAAGAACCTACTTGAGTAAGATATGTTTCCCCTTGTATTATTGGTGCCCATGAAAAATACAGAAAAATACAGGCGTTAGTTCATTACTGGCTTGCAGGTGTAATAAATTTATAATGCTCCGGTGCTTCCAAGCAGACATATGTTAAACAAGAAGTTGGATCTGTAAGTTCTCAAGGTAAGTATAAATATATGGGTAGTTGTTGAGCTGATTTTGTTGTCGCCAATAAGGCATGTGAAATACTCCCTCCATCTTTAAATATCGCCATTGACTTTTTTAAATATGTTTGACCGTTCATCTTATTTTAAAAAAAGTAATTATTAATTATTTTTCTATCATTCGATTAATTGTTAAATATACTTTTATGTATACATATAGTTTTATATATTTCACAAATATTTTGAATAAGACGAACGGTCAAACATATTTAAAAAAGTTAACGGCGTCGGACGGAGGGAGTATTTTGGATGGTCCATAAGCATATATAAGAGATGAATATTACTTCCTCCGTTTCACAATGTAAGTCATTCTAGCATTTTCCATATTCATATTGATGTAGATTCATTAACATCAATATGAATGTGAGAAATACTAGAATGACTTACGTTGTGAAACGGAGGGAATAGCTACATTATGTGTTATTGACTGACTTTAACCTTCTTCTTATGAGCTCAATATATAATAAGGCCCTATTTGGATGGGAGTTAGTCCCTCATAAAAATTTTAAGTCCCTCCCAAAGAGACTTATATTTCTGTGAGAGGACTATGTCCCTCCCATCCAAATAGCCCCTAATTCATGACACAAGAAAGGTGCTTTCTATGTCAGACATGGTGCTTAAGCTGAGCAAACATTAACTGTATTCATTGTGTTTTTCTTAATTACCCTTTTAATTAAGTAATTATCCATTGCCTAAACGATAAATTATTTCTTTTCTGCAGCATGTACTATATGTGCGTATACCCTGTTATGGACTATCTAGCTCCATTGATCATGTACTCCAGTTAAATATATAGTAGTATTCGCATATACTACCTTAGATCCGATGTATTTACAATGCATTATATAACTTTAATAAGCACATTATCGGGGACTAAAAACTCTAAGGGATCCATGACTTGCTGAGTACAGTGGATAGTACTCAGTCTTGCTTTATTTTTCCCCCAACCCCAGAGTATGAGTTTGTGTCCGATGGCGGGTTCTCCGAGGAGTAGGCTTCGTCCGTGCCGTCGAGTATGCCTGTGGAGTGGTGTTCCCGCTGTAGTTCAAGTCCAGGCTTAGCTCCAGTTATCTTTCGTTTTCCGCTGCATTTATGTAAGACTTTTATAATGTTTGTAAGACGTGGATCTGTATGTCAACATTGTCGTTTGTGTACCCCGGCCGGTCCTGGACGGGGGTTTTAATGCACATTCTGCTTGGAATTCTATTCGGGAATTTCTGGGCGTGACAATAACCTACCTGTCCCGGGAACCCCGGCTGTAGGCAGGCGTTAGGTCGTCAGTACTCTTGTTCATGGCTAAGATGGGTTAAGAACTATGTCACGATTATGGGCAAGCCTAGCAATATACCCAAGTTAGTGGTTTAATACCTAAAACTTGCTAATGAACTAAAATTTGGAATGGATGGCCTGAGTTGGCTTGGGACGAACTGGGGCCCAGTTTAAGGCTGCCAGTTCGGTCTGACTCATCCTAGGCCTTGGGCTAAGGCAGGTTCGTGTGGGTTCACGACCTTGTTTAATAATAATGTGTAGACTTAGGTTTGAGTTTACAAAATAGCTTTGAGCAACTAAGTGACTTTTAAATGTTGTTTACTGCAAAACCAAACCCCCTTTGTACCCCTTTGCAATTATTGTGCATTTGTCGGTATGACTTGTTGAGTACGATGGTTGTACTCAATCTTGCTCAATTTTTCCCCAACCCAGAAGAGAAGTTCCCGGAGGATAAGGGGTTTGGTGTCTACCTTGTGCCTGTCGTCATGTGCCTGTGGTCTTCGCCCTAGTCTTCCGCGCTTATTTGTTTTTCTATGTGTGCTGGGCCTTTGGTCGCCCATGTAATATAAGTACTATTTACGCTTCTGCTTGTTAAACTCTTGTTTGTACCAAATTGTGTGTACCTTGCCTCCTGGGACAAGGAATTATGCACAAACGTATAGAATGCTTGTTGGGTTATTTCCGGTCGTGACAAAATATGCCTCTATAATATAAATTTAACAAACAAAAATGCCTATAAAGTATTGTTGACGGTCCTTAAATCATAATATCTGACCGTCAATACCCGCATATAATGAAATAAAACATGGTATCCAACTTAGTGGTAGGTATTATTACTAATCATTTCCACTAGTGTTGGTAAAATATGTGTATGCAAGTATTATTTTGAGAAAAAAACACATCCGTCAAGCGACAAACTGCACCTCCGCGCATTCATGACACATTTACACGGATTGGAGGCCCTATAAGTCAAGTAAACAACTCCAAATGGGCCCAACTATCATGCCAATGGGCTGAGGGCCTCAAAATTAGTGTCCACGACGAAAAACGGGCCGAACGGAGCCGTCTCGGGTTCGGCCGACCAGTTTGGCCGAACCCTTTTGGTGGCCGTTGATCACCAAATTTTGCGTGGACGGCCCTGATTACTTCCTGATGGCGGTTCCGGGGTAGTTTGGTCATTTCGCATAGGCTGTAACCGTCATACCTGCCTATATAAGGAGTAGTTCACTCTCATTTCTGACACACAACTTTGAGCTAAATTACAAGAGGCTCTATTGTATCTTTTGTACATTAGAATAAGGTAGAGAGTGAGGGGAAGCTCTGGAGGAGTGCCCGGAAGTTTGGTGCTCATCCGACTTCTACCTCGACAAGTGTAGCTTCCTAGGAGGAATTTGGGAGGAGTACCGGAGCTGTTGGTACACTCTGCTCCGGGTTCGGAGAAACTTCTTCTATAAAGTAAGCATTCATGTTCCTTTCTTATGTTATTTAATTACTTTGTTGAAGTAAGATAGATTTCCATCTTTGCAGGTTCATTGTTTAGTATTTATACTGAGTGCTCTGGTACTAGGACACTGGATAAAGAAGTTCCTATACAAGTATTAGAGTAGTAATTAATAACTTAGACGTGGTGTCTAGGTTAGAGATTACCTTTGTTTGTTTTGTATCCCACGGATTTGTCAGAGGTAGGCGGCAGGTGTTGACCAGCAGGGGTCGGTGCCCGAAGCAACAGATAGAAAATTACCTTTGCTTAGCTTAGATAATTAAAACATATAGAAAGTCCTCTCTAGCCTAGCCTGCCTATCATTAGTTGTTGTCCTTGGATAGTCTTAGCCTTATGTAGATTACACACGTTCCGTGAGTTCGATATTCTTTTGGGGTGGTGAAGTGCTACAACGGGCCTTAGGTAGATTACACATGTTCTGTGAGTTCGATATCCTTTTGGGGTGGTGAAGTGCTACAACGGGCCTTAGGTAGATTACACATGTTCTGTGAGTTCGATATCCTTTTGGGGTGGTGAAGTGCTACAACGGGCCTTAGGTAGATTACACATGTTCTGTGAGTTCGATATCCTTTTGGGGTGGTGAAGTGCTACAACGGTATTCTGTGCGCTTGCGGATTTATCTGTGGTCGTAAGAAATACCAACAAGTATCTTCAGAGTAAAAAGTGTCTCTAAAAAGTTTCTCTATTCTTTTATTGAACTCCTGATTTTAGTGGCAAATGAAAACCGTCTATACGAAAAAGTGCCTCTATATAAGGTTTTTTTTAGTGTACCATAGTATCATGAACATGTTATACCAATTGTCAATGTTTTCAGAAGTTTAACTGAGTTTGTTTTGTATGTCAAATGTATATGACCAAAGGATTATATTGTTGTTACACGCCACCGTGAAAGCATCCAAGCTAGCTAGAGTGTGTACTAGGCCTTTCGGCCTCAGCCATTTGTTGGGCCCTAGATATATGTGGAAGTGTCCTCGGGGATGCTATAGTCTCAAATCTGTTAGATTGTCACATGTCTGAACAATTTTGCGAGGATGCAACTTACACATTTACACAGTTAGTTTGTAAGAGAATAGCTATATATCAATAGGGAGGTTGTTGGTGCACCTTCAAAGTTTGAAGCATATATAAGTAAATGATGCACATGTGTATGCATTTCGTGTTGTGATTGTGGAATAAGTCTAATTGATTTATAATGAGCTTGACGTTAACCAAATTATTGTTGTTGAAGCTCCTGTTAGTTGAAATTTCCTCAATTTTCACCTGCAATGATCTTTTAATTTAATGAGGATTTTAAAATTCATCATCTTTATTCAACATAAAGTCCTGTTTTTTCACCTCATATGCTCATCTTCCACGGAGCTCCAAATTAAATGGCAGTCATACCTCAGACATCATCTTGTTCTAGTCGTGCTTTGAGTCAGGGCGTCAGTCAGCCTGAACATACATTGACCCCATCCCTAGTTCCTAAATTTTGAGGTTATAGCCAAAAAAAAAAAAAAACTGCTATCAGCTGCCCAGCACAATTGAGAAGCCCTGAACGAGTGTACGTACCCAAACAAGCATTAAAAAGAACAATTCAGCGATGTCTGTATCTAGTGTTCTTCATGGTAATAAGCATCAGTGCATCTGTATACTTCCTTCAACTTGGCCTGTACTGAGAAAAAAATCGGTGTGTATCGTTCATCAGAAAAAAAAAAAATACCGAGGCCGTGTTTAGATTCAAACTTTTTTCTTCAAACTTTCAACTTTTCCGTCACATCAAATGTTTGGACATATGCATGGAGCATTAAATGTGGACGAAAAAAACAATTACACAGTTTACATGTAAATAGCGAGACGAATCTTTTGAGCCTAATTACACCATGATTTGATAATATGGTGCTACAGTAAACATTTGCTAATGATGGATTAATTAAACTTAATAGATTTGTCTCGCAGTTTACATGCGAAATCTGTAATTTGTTTTGTTATTAGTAACGTTTAATATTTCAAATGTCTGTCAGTATACTTAAAAAAAAATTTTGGCACACGAGACACAGCCTGAATCAGCTGTAAGGTAACTCAATCATTTTCTGTTGTTTTGTGGGGCATGAACCAGCTGTTGCTTTCTTGGACGGTTACTAACAACAGTTTATAGCTAGGAAAACATATCTTACCCAAACAGGTTCTACCATCCCTTGTATTATTTATTTCCCCAGAATATTTTTCCTCTAGAAGAACCTACTTGAGTAAGATATGTTTCCCCTTGTATTATTGGTGCCCATGAAAAATACAGAAAAATACAGGCGTTAGTTCATTACTGGCTTGCAGGTGTAATAAATTTATAATGCTCCGGTGCTTCCAAGCAGACATATGTTAAACAAGAAGTTGGATCTGTAAGTTCTCAAGGTAAGTATAAATATATGGGTAGTTGTTGAGCTGATTTTGTTGTCGCCAATAAGGCATGTGAAATACTCCCTCCATCTTTAAATGTCGCCATTGACTTTTTTAAATATGTTTGACCGTTCATCTTATTTTTAAAAAAGTAATTATTAATTATTTTCCTAGCTATCATTTGATTAATTGTTAAATATACTTTTATGTATACATATAGTTTTATATATTTCACAAATTTTTTGAATAAAACGAACGGTCAAACATATTTAAAAAGAGCAATTCTACGGTCCTTGAGTAGGTACCATGAGGTACCAAAATTTTAGTGTAAATTTTGATACCTCATGGTACCTCATAGTACCTAGGTACCAAATTAAAAAAAATGGTACTTCATGGTACCTCCTTAAGGACCGTAAAATTGCTCATTTAAAAAAGTTAACGGCGTCGGACGGAGGGAGTATTTTGGATGGTCCATAAGCATATATAAGAGATGAATAATACTTCCTCCATTTCACAATGTAAGTCATTCTAGCATTTCCCATGTTCATATTGATGTAGATTCATTAACATCAATATGAATGTGGGAAATACTAGAATGACTTACATTGTGAAACGGAGGGAATAGCTACATTATGTGTTATTGACTGACTTTAACCTTCTTCTTATGAGCTCAATATATAATAAGGCCCTGTTTGAATGGGAGTTAGTCCCTCATAAAAATTTTAAGTCCCTCCCAAAGAGACTTATATTTCTGTGAGAGGACTATGTCCCTCCCATCCAAATAGCCCCTGATTCATGACACACAAGAAAGGTGCTTTCTATGTCAGACATGGTGCTTAAGTTGAGCAAACATTAACTGTATTCATTGTGTTTTTCTTAATTACCCTTTTAATTAAGTAATTATCCATTGCCTAGACGATAAATTATTTCTTTTCTGCAGCATGTATATATATGTGCGTATACCCTGTTATGGACTATCTAGCTCCATTGATCATGTACTCCAGTTAAATATATAGTAGTATTCGAATATACTACCTTAGATCCGATGTATTTACAATGCATTATATAACTTTAATAAGCACATTATTGGGGACTAAAAACTCTAAGGGATCCATAATGATGATAAGATTTATTTATTAGCCAATGATATTATCACTCTACATATGCTCACATACTGATACAGAAAAGATGGCAGATCACGCGATTATCATGGCTTATTGGAAATATAAAGTGGCACAAGACAAGATAGAGATCCATGGCACTCTGGCTTTGGATATCATCATATCCAACTTATTTATGACTACTCCAGAGCGGCATAACTTTGCATGATCGATGCACTTTGCTTAGGAAGCAACGGTGACAATTTCAGCTTCATTGGTGCAGAAGCGGTAGCACGCTTCGTTGCAACGATCAACGGCATGATTCCCTTCTTCGTTGCCAGCAACTGAAAGGAAAAAATGATTCTCTATTGATTAGCTATTTTTTTTCTACGTATGTTTTGTTGAAAATGGTAAATTAGTTTGATGTTTTCTCTACTATAACTTACAAGTGTTCATGTTGCTGCATACGGACGAAGTACATCCTAGCTTGCAGAAGTCCAATACATCCGATTCCTCTGCAAAACCATGCATGAGGGTATAGCTTTTAGTAAAACTAATTCCATTCATTCATAAATGTTTGTGCCAGCAAATATTACGAAAAATAACAGCCCAAACAATTAGAGAAGGGGAATTAATATACATTAGTTTGCTTGGGTGAATGTAACAAAGAAGTAGTATAGTAGTAGACAATGAGAGTTACTGTGTTTAATTTACCAGAGTCAGGGTGAAGGGTGTGGTGAATGAAAGGAGGCTTGCATTTCCCATCAACAATTTTGCAGCCAGAGATTTTACAACATTTGTCCCTTGAGGCACCCGTAAAACGGCATGAGTTATATATGTTTCTTGCCGTGGTTGATGGGCAGCAGCTCTTAGCTTCCACTTGGATATGCTCATGCTGCAGGACTAACCCTAGCACCAGAACACACACAATCAAACTCTTCACAGCTTCCATGTTTCCTATCTAGTTTTCAATAAGATTTACTCGAGGATCAACAAGTTAAAGCAAGAGGGCTCAAAGGCTACTGCTTTCTTGTGTTTGTGCCTACGATTAGCATGAGGCACGCCTATTTATAGGCAAAGCCAGGATCATGTCCAAGCTGCATCTGCATGATACAGATGATTATCTTATTTTAGTTTTTAATAGTCATATATTGCTGATCTGTACTCTGTATGTGTTTGTTTTGTGATCAAGCCACTTAATTGCATGACACATATGGATGGCTTGGTCTACGTACTTAGCAGCTACTCCCTTTGGTTTCATAATTCTTAATGTTTTTGATAATGACACGATCTCTAAAATGTATCATTGACTTGTTTTCCTATTATAATATATACAATAAATTAATAATTTTTTTCTTTTATTGTAATACTGTGTATAAGACAAATCAATATATATGTTGTTCTAATGACTTTAAACTAAATAGCTTCACAATTATTGATAGTCAAAGTTTGAAAAATTTAACCTCAACCAAAATGTAAGAATTATGGAACCGGAGGAAGTAGCCTGTAGCTTCCCGCAGATCAAGTGCGTATTGTGTATTGTCTTGTGTAGACTGTAACTCCCATTTCATGCAAAACTTTTGGCAACCGATGTGGTGAACATGATGTGACATTAAGGTTCTGTTTGGAGGAGTTTAAGATTATGGGAAGCAACATGGTGAGAATCTGGAGAAGCTTGAAATAAAACCCAGCTTCTAGCTTCTAGTTCATTTTCTGGATTCCGCAACTGCAATTTCACGTAATATGAACCATGATTTTAGGAGAAGCTACAGCAGTTAGAAGCTCCCCTAAATAGGCTATAAAGCTTAATCACATGGCATCTTCTGCCTTACTAGCATCTACCTAGTAGTAACAGCCTGTATAGCTACGTCGCTATTAAATATTTAATTAAAGAAAATCTTAATTACTCACTCCGTCCAAAAAAGAACAATCCTAATTAGGCGGTCAGCCGCTCCACCATATATTTTTTAACGCCTATGAAAGTAATGTATTGTTTAGGTAGGCGGGTGGCCGGCTATCAAAATCGATTTTCACGGGCAGCTAAAATATACCATATGCCTACGAAAATTGTTCCAGCGAAAAAACAATTCACTGGGATGAACCGGCATCGCTCCGCCTGCACCGACAGCATACGCGGTGCCTCGATCTGCTAGATCAGATCCAATCCATAACAATTATTTCCAAATGAACCCCAGATTTCCAAATCCACATAGCACCGCAGTTTACATCACAATTTACACCATTCACCGGTTGCACAAATTTACAAATTAGTAACTACAAAAACGAGAGATGGAATTTACAGAATTCATAAATTTTCAATCAACATCAAACGCCAAAAAATGATCTGCATGCTTCCATAGCCACAGCAACAGTGATATTTTCATCTCCTGTAAGATAGATCCACTGCTAGAAAAAGCATTTTCCCCAACGTTAGGGTCTTATTTTCACAGTCGGACATGACTTTTGGAGCCAAATGACCGCCTACAAAAATATAAATTGGGGTGATGTTCGCTGTCCGCCTGCGGACCACTTAAGCGGCGCGCACCTTATATGGTCCGCCTGCGAAAATGAGGAGCAATATAAATAGACCCATTCTGGAGTAGATTTTTTCTTAGTCACATTCTCTCCCTCACTTATCCTCTCCCTCACCTCTCTCTCTCCCTCAGATCCCTCTCCCTCACTGACTTTCCTCTCCTCTCCCTCACCTCTCTCTCTCCCTCAGATCCCTCTCCCTCACTGACTCTCCTCTCCTCTCCAGCGGTGCGGCGGGGACGGCGGCGCGGCCGGCAGTGGCGGCTCCCCTCGCCCCCTCCCTCCCAGATCTGGCCGTAGGAGGGAGGGGGGAGGCCGGCGGGGCGACGGCGGGCAGCGGCGGCGACGACGACGCGCGCGGGGCGACTGGCGGCGGCTCCCCTCACCCCCTCCCTCCAGATCTGGCCGGAGGAGGGAGGGGGGAGGCCGACGGGGCGACGCGGCGTGGGGCGGCCGGCGGCAGCTCCCCTCGCCCCCTCCCTCCCAGATCTGGCCGGAGGAGGGAGGGGGAGGCCGGTGGCGGGGACGACGGCGTGGAGTGGCGGCCGCGCCAGGCGACGGCGGCGGTGACGACGACGACGACGGCTCCCGTCCCCTCCCCTCTCAGATCTGGCCGGGGAGGGGGGCGACGGCGTGGCGGCGGCATGCGGCGATTTTTTTTTGTTCGTTTTTTTTTGCATTTTCGTAGGCGGGCCGTTGCCCCGACTGCGAAAATCGATGATTTTCGCAGTCGTTGTGGCGCAGGCGGACCTCCCTCCCGCCTGCGAAAATTAGGTTTGGCCGCTTGGGAAAATTAGTTTTCTAGTAGTGATCACCAACCCAATCCATCCATGAATTGAAAACAAAGAAACTAGGAATTGAAAAAGGGGAAGGTATATACCCAGATTTCATCGGATCTACCTCTCATCACCGGATCCAGGAGAGGGTAGGGAAAGGGAGTGGAGGAACCGTGGTGTAATAGCCTACTCTCTAGAACCACATAGCTGAGCCCATCTGATGAGCAGACCCACTTGCACATTTCACCTTTTTGTGATCAAGCCACTTAATTGCATGACACATATGGATGGCTTGGTCTACGTACTTAGCAGCTACTCCTTTGGTTTCATAATTCTTAATGTTTTTGATAATGACACGATCTCTAAAATGTATTATTGACTTGTTTTCCTATTATAATATATACAATAAATTAATAATTTTTTCTTTTATTGTAATACTGTGAATAAGACAAATCAATATATATGTTGTTCTAATGACTTTATACTAAATAGCTTCACAGTTATTGATAGTCAAAGTTTGAAAAATTTAACCTCAACCTTAGCCAAAATGTAAGAATTATGGAACCGGAGGAAGTAGCCTGTAGCTTCCCGCAGATCAAGTGTGTATTGTGTACTGTCTTGTGTAGACTGTAACTCCCATTTCATGCAAAACTTTTGGCAACCGATGTGGTGAACGTGATGTGACATTAAGGTTCTGTTTGGAGGAGTTTAAGATTATGGGAAGCAACATGGTGAGAATCTAGAGAAGCTAGAAATAAGACCCAACTTCTAGCTTCCAGTTCATTTTTTGGATTCCGCAACTGCAGTTTCACATAATATGAACCATGATTTTGGGAGAAGCTACAGCAGTTAGAGGCTCCCCTAAATAGGCTCTGAAGCTTAATCACATGGCATCTTCTGCCTTACTAGCATCTACCTAGTAGTAACAACCTGTATAGCTACGTCGCTATTAAATATTTAATTAAAGAAAATCTCAATTACTCACTCCGTCCAAAAAAGATCAATCCTAATTAGGCAGTCAGCCGCTCCACCATATATTTTTTAACGCCTATGAAAGTAATGTATTGTTTAGGTAGGCGGGTGGCCGGCTATCAAAACCGATTTTCACGGGCGGCTAAAATATACCATATGCCTACGAAAATTGTTCCAGCGAAAAAACAATTCACTGGGATGAACCGGCATCGCTCCGCCTGCACCGACAGCATACGCGGTGCCTCGATCTGCTAGATCAGATCCAATCCATAACAATTATTTCCAAATTAACCCCAGATTTCCAAATCCACATAGCACCGCAGTTTACATCACAATTTACACCATTCACCGGTTGCACAAATTTACAATTAGTAACTACAAAAACGAGAGATGGAATTTACAGAATTCATAAATTTTCAATCAACATCAAACGCCAAAAAATGATCTGCATGCTTCCATAGCCACAGCAACAGTGATATTTTCATCTCCTGTAAGATAGATCCACTGCTAGAAAAAGCATTTTCCCCAACGTTAGGGTCTTATTTTCACAGTCGGACATGACTTTTGGAGCCAAATGACCGCCTACAAAAATATAAATTGGGGTGATGTTTCTGTCCGTCGCGAAAATCTATTTTCGTAGGCGGACCACTTAAGCGGCGCCTGCGAAATATAAATAGACCCATTCTGGAGCAGAATTTTTTTCTAAGCCACATTCTCTCCTCACTTATCCTCCCTCACCTCTCTCTCTCCCTCAGATTCCCTCTCCCTCACTGACTTCCTCTCCTCTCCCTCACCTCTCTCTCTCCCTCAGATCCCTCTCCCTCACTGACTCTCCTCTCCTCTCCAGCGGTGCGCGGGGACGGCGGCGCGGCCGGCAGCGGCGGCTCCCCTTCACCCCCTCCCTCCCAGATCTGGCCGGAGGAGGGAGGGGGAGGCCGGCGGGGCGACGGCGGCAGCGGCGGCGACGACGACGCGCGCGGGGCGACTGGCGGCGGCTCCCCTCACCCCCTCCCTCCAGATCTGGCCGGAGGAGGGAGGGGGGAGGCCGACGGGCGACGGCGGCGTGGGGCGGCCGGCGGCAGCTCCCCTCGCCCCCTCCCTCCCAGATCTGGCCGGAGGAGGGAGGGGGAGGCCGGTGGCGGGGACGACGGCGTGGAGTGGCGGCGGCGGCGGCGACGGCGGCGGCGGCGACGACGGTGGCGGCGACGACGACGACAACGGCTCCCCTCCCCTCCCCTCTCAGATCCGGCCGGGAGGGGGCGATGGCGTGGCGGCGGCATGCAGCGATTTTTTTGTTCGTTTTTTTTGCATTTTCGCAGGCGGGCCGTTGCCCCGACTGCGAAAATGATGATTTCGCAGTCGTTGTGGCGCCGGCGGACCTCCCTCCCGCCTGCAAAAATTAGGTTTTGGCCGCTTGGGAAAATTAGTTTTCTAGTAGTGATCACCAACCCAATCCATCCATGAATTGAAAACAAAGAAACTAGGAATTGAAAAAGGGGATATATACCCAGATTTCATCGGATCTACCTCTCATCACCGGATCCAGGAGAGGGTAGGGAAAGGGAGTGGAGGAACCGTGTGTAATAGCCTACTCTCCTAGAACCACATAGCTAAGCCCATCTGATGAGCAGACCCACTTGCACATTTCACCTCACTTATACTTTCATCATTGCTTCATTTAAAGGTTTAATCTAGGAGTGTTATGGTTGGAGGAACAAAGTCTATAAGTTTGTTCCACCCTTGCTAAACTTGCAAGGTGATACTAAAAATGTGCACATAGTTCTGATGGACCTCAGTGGTCTCGTCCTATTGGGTCAGGATGCATGCCACACGCTATTGCCGGATCTGCTGCTTCACCATGTCACTGCCGTGCGAGAGGGATCGAGGAGCTAGTGGTCGCCAACTGAACTGCTCGCCATCACCTCCATGGCTAGATCCGTTGCCTCAACCTGGGCAGCCCCCCCCCCCTCCCCCCCTCCCCCGTTGCCACCATGGACACCTTCCCTTTGGCCAGATCTAGGAGAGCAAGGGGACATGATCGAGTGTAGTGGAGGAGAGCCACGCCACCCCGTCTTCGAGAATCTCCTGTTGCTACTGCGCTCACTACCATCGCTGCCCTCCTCCCCTCTAGTAAAATACTCCATGGGAGAGGGAGGGAGCTAGGGAGGGAGAGGAGGGCCATTTCCGCTGGCCTTTGATGCTGCTCTGACGCCCTCCTTTCCTCTAGGAAAATCTAGGATAGGGAGGGGAAGGGAGGGCCACCGCCGCCGCTCCTCCTCTGCCACTGGCTTCCTCTCCTCTGGCCAGATCAGGAAGAGAGTGAAGTGGAAGGGGAAGTGGAGGAGTGGGGAGTGGACAGGGTGAGGGAGAGTGGTGATGCCTAAGAGAGTTGAGAGGTGTGAGGGGCTGGGAGGCGGAGGACTTAGGGTGAGGGAGTGGCGGGTGCGCTCGTTGGCCGTGATCCTATTTTTTAAAGCCCCTCCCATTTTTGCACGTAGACGTCTTAAGTCCTTGTCTGTAAAAACTGATATTTTACAGGCAAGATATATAAAGGAGCACATGCTGTGCTTTTGCAGGCGGCCCTTTTGTAGCCCCACTTGTAATTGCTGGTGGGGTAGAACTTTTTGACCTATTGTTCTTCGAGAAGCGATTCCCCGGACTCGGGGGGGGGGGGGGTTGGGGGGGGTTGTGCAGACCCCACCCCTAATGAAGATTTGACCGGGGGTTAGTCGTGAACGACGAATTGTGATGTCACGCCGATGCGCACGAGCTAGCAAAATCCAAGCCAACACAGAGGATTATACAGGTTCCGGCCACCCAGAGGTGTAACAACCTACTCCTGTTCGGTGGTTGTTGTTATCTAGATTTGGCAAAGTACAAGCTAGAACCATTTCTAACTGGCATGTCCCCTTCTTATTAAAACTTGTTGCTTGAGTTGTTTTGTCATTGCCAGTTGGTTCCCTTCAGATCTCCCTGAGAAACCTACCAAAATCCTGCTGTTAGATTGCCTGGGCTCTCCAAGCACCGGCCGGGCCAACTGGGATTTCACATTGTTGACCACGTGTCATACTGTCATGTGGTTGTTGGCGGCTGTAAACGTCAATTCTATACCGCCAACATCTGCATAAAGTTCAGATAATAAAACATCCAACATAGTGATAGTGTTTAATCTCACATATTCCACATGTGTTGGTGTATATTTGTATGCAGGTGATAAACCCTAAAGTTGGGAGGAAAATCAGACTAAAGTGAGGAGAAATGTATATCCACACAAGGATGGGGTGTGTGAACTTCATCGAAATATCAAAGACTCAGCCCAAAACTCCGAGAAATGGGCAGAGGAGAGTTAGGGGAGTCCACAGCGAAGGCCAGGCGGGTGGGCCCAGCCCAGGTTCGGCGGAACCCCCTGAATCGGCCGAACCCCCCTGATCACCGTTGATCCTGGGGTTTGGTGTGGACGCTCCAGATGCTCTCCTAATGATGGTTGCGGGGCAGTTCGACATTTCCCCTTCTCACAACCGTCATAACTGCCCTATAAAAGGAGCTTCACTCCTTCACTCTCACACACACTCCCAAGCTTGAGCTGAATTATAAGAGGCTCTATTGTACTATATTGTATACTAGAATAGGAAGAGAGTAGAGTAGAAGAAGTCAGAAGAATTCCGGAGTTGTCGGTAATCTTCTCTTATTTCTTTTATTCTGTTCATTACTCTGATTTCAATATAATATCCTTCCTGAGTAATTTAGATTTATCTTGTGAGAATTATTTCTTGGTTAGTTCCTAAATAGTATACAGGATTATTGTTCACTATAATCAACTAAAATATAGTGATTGCTTTGTGAGTTATAAACACTAAAGTAGATATTAATTACTTAGACGTGGTGTTTAGGTAATTGTTATGCAGTAATTGCTGCGTATCCCACAATACGATTGAGGTAGGTGTAGAGGTGGTAACAGCCCTCGAGATCACTTAAGTCCTCCCTGTCCGGGTATGTAGTAGAGCGACATCTGGAAGAACGGGTTGCCAGTGCCTGAAGTCGTTAGGATTAAACTTAAGCTTTCCCTAAACATTGTTCTCACCAGTAAATCCTTTTTATCCCGGCCTATCATTTGCTTGGTGTCCTTGGATCAACCGGAGGAAGATCTGACCACACAGATATCCCTTGGATTCGATACCCTTTGGAATACTCCGTAGGGGAAGTGCTACATCAGTATATCCGTGCACTTGCGGATTTTATCTGTGATCGTAAGAATTACCAACAGTGGTGGGCCTGGTGAAGCCTCAACCTCAGCAAGATGGTGGCACAGCTCCCTTTTCACCCAGTTGGTGGAAATGGGTGTCGCTGGGCATGCACGACCCGTGTCTAGACCTGCGCATGTCCTACATGACTCAACGCCACTGTCTTTTCCACGTCTTTTCAATCCGGTCGATTTGCAATCTTTTTTACAAACCTGTTTTATTTATGGCTGTGACCGTTGGGTCACAACTGCCGTGGGGGAGGGGGGTCGAGGATTTGACGTACACAAGTCTTCGCCTACGCCCCTGTGCCCCTTAACACGGAGATTGGATATTTTAGACGATGTCTTTTATGAGGAAATATGTAGATCTTATATGTCTCTGTTGACAGTAGTTATAGACTAATTTTGACCGTCGATATATCTAGAATAAAGGAGAACTAGCTATGCTTGCATGCATATTTTGTTTAAGAATAATCTATATCCACTTGCACTTGGTAAATTATTTGTTTGCAGAGATTGCTACATAAATGAAGGAGAATCGACGGAAAAATAATCGAGCATCAATCGAACTCCATCAAGAGGAAGACTTATGGGTGGATGGCCTTACAAATCCAATGTAATAACATCAAATAGGCCCAACTACCGCACCACTGGACTAAGGAGTTATCAGGAGATGCACTTGCCAAGATTTGGGTCGATTGGGCCAGGCCAGGGTTTGGCCGAACCCTCAGCAGCGCCGTTGATCGTCTCCTTTCACATGGACGTCCAGGATTGCTTCCTAATGACGGTTGTGGGGTATTTCTGACATTTCCAACCGCCACAACCATCATTGGCAGCCTATAAATGGAGGTCACCTCACTCCACTCCAACACACACTCAAGAAGAAGATCAAGAAGCTCTCTCTCCAGTTTAGTTAATTTATTGTTCTAGTGCTAGTGGAGTACGAATAGAATAGTTCTCTTAGTCGTCGAGTCTTCAGGAGATTTTGGGTATGGCTCTAATAGCTTCTCCTTCTTTTGTAAGACTTATAGTATTAATGAAATATTATTCTTTATATAATTTCGGTCTTTTACTTACTTCATATTACTCGAGTACCGACTTTAGTTCGCACTTGTCTCGATATAATTGTGTAACTGTCTTACGAGAGATATGCTTTGGTGTGGGTTTAATGTTCATTTTTATGATTGCTCTACGTCTGCTACAGCGATATGGAGTAGTATGTGGTAATGTGAGCATGGTGCTTAGATTATTAAATACCATTAATTGCAGTTATATGTTGCAGGTAAGTAGAGGTGGGCCGCTGATGGTGACAGCTCAGTACGTATATTCCTCCACGTTAGCATTGTAAGGAACTTTCCCGGTATGGGTACTCCTCCGTTTCCATTATCGGTCGGATGGCCATGATGGGATGTCGTAAGGAACTCAACAATCAGGGGTGGTCTTTCGAAACACTAGGAGCGCATAGTTAGGGGGTATTGGTTGCATGATTGTATACTAGCAAGCTTTATACTACCAAGTGTAAACTAAATTAATTATATACAAGAAGTATAGGAATGAATCTTTTCTTATTTTTTCTCCACTTAGCCTAGGTTATATTTTAGTAGAGTTGTTTTTAGTTCTTCTATGTGTCAACCTTATCCTACCCTTTGAATTGATTAACCCCTGCATAGATTTTGGTATATACAAGTAATATATAAATTATTAGCATAGTAATCTCTTGGGATTAAATAAATACGATACCTTGGATTACTTCCGGCTAAAATGCTACAATGGTATATACATGCGCCTGCGGATTATATCTGTAACCATAATTATACCAAGAATATTTCGGCGTCATTGCTGGAAATTATATTTCTAGTAATGTCGTTAAGAAATATTAACAGTCTCGACGCTTCTCTCAAGGAGAAATGTGTGATTACAAGGGCCACGAGTGGTCGGGTCCCAAAACAGGTTGGGCCCTAGGCTCCTCACTGCTTGCAATCTTTAAGATATAAATCTTGTATGTCTCAACGCTTCTCTCAGGGAGAAACGTGTGACTTACAAGGGCAATCAGGGGCCGGGTCCCATATTACCATATTGCTTACAAACTTTAAGATGTAGATCTTGTAGGTCTCTACGCTCTTCTCCGTGGAGAATGCAAGTCCAATAAGAATAGAGGGGGACCCGAGATCCCAGGCAAAGCTAGGATTCAGATCCCTTTATGTTTTTAATCCTAATATGTAGATCTTGTACGTTTCTACGCTCCTCCTCTCAAGGAGGAACGTGAAACCTACAAGGGCAATGGGGGGTCGGGTCATGGGCAGGTGGGGTCTCGGGTCCTCCATTTCCTACAAACTTTAAGATGTAGATCTTATAGGTCTCTGCGCTCTTCTCCACGAAGAACGTATGTCCAATAAGGGCGGAGAGGGCCCTAGGATCCCAGATTAAGCTGTGTTAAGCTAGGATCCAGGCTCTTCCGTGGTCACACAATCGTAAGATGCATATGTTGTACGTCTCGACGCTCCTCTCAAGGAGGAACATGTGAGCTACAAGGGTTGAAGGGGGCCGGGCCCCAGACCAGGTCGGCTCCTTGGATCCCTTCGGCCCATGATCTTAAGAAGTAGATTTTGTATGTTTCCACACCCGTTTCAAGGAGGAACGTGTTATTCTTCAAGGGCAATAGAGGATTGGGGCCCCGGGACCAAACCAGGGGACCCTGGGCCCCTCAGCCCGCCGTTATGTAGATATAAATCTCATTTGTTTCTACTCCCCTCTTGAAAACCGTGTATGTGTTATTATAAATGATAGTGTGGGAGCCCCGTTTCTTATTGATTCACACACACACACACACATATTATGGCCTAAGATCTAGGGACCTCGGGACCTGCTCTAGGAGCAAGTCCTGGGCCCCTTTACTCTTTAGCATGCGGCTTAGTCGAATGATGGCCTAAATTAGGGTTTGTTATTTTAGTTAACAAGGAATATGCGCTAAGTTTCTAGGGAAAGGGGTACCCCAGTTCCCATTTCACCGACAATTGTTATTTTTACAAGTGGGATTTTTTTGGTCTTCCTAGAAAAATAAAATCCATGTGTTGTGAAAATTCATTTCTCTAGTAGTGCAGCAAGAACACATGGGTAATATATCAAAAGAACACTGCACTAAAATTTTAAGAAAAACAATCATATTCATTGTCTCATATCTAACGATACTGAGCTCACATCCCTGTCGGCCGTCGTCGTCGTAGTTGCCACTACTGGAGAAGTGATTTTTAGTCCTGGTTTGCAACCCCCAATAGTACCGGTTATAGCAACCTAGAATAAATTTTCGAGACTTGAAATAACCGGTACTAAAGATTCATATTCAGTCAAAAAATATGCGGGATGTGGGATTCGAACCTAAGATCTCTCACCTCAGCCTCAAGCGCGTTATCATCTCGCCTACCACACACATCTAACTTGGATAGAGATGCTTTCTTTTTGAACTAAACCCTGGAAGGATCTTTAGTCCGGATTGGTGTTACCAACTGGGACTAAAGATGTTTTTGGGACTTGAACTTTTTGAAGCAATACTAAAAACATCTTTAGTTCCAATTATTAATCTATCCGAGATATTTCTGTTTTTTGTATCATGATAATAGATCACTTCTCCAGTATTGCGCCATGAAATTGGAGATGATTTGACTGAAAAGTTGTATGTGTATGATAGGTTGATGTGATGGAAAATGATTGAAGTTTGGATCCAAACTTTGGATGTAAACACAGCCTTGATCTTGGTAAATAAACATATATGATCCTCGTCTTCATCTTAGTAGAAACAAATACCACTCTTTATCCTCAGGATGGATGCATTTACTATTCAGAATGAAATTAAAAATACCCATGGCATCACTAATGTAAAAATGGTTAGTAGTGATCAGTTGAAAAGCCACATCTGCTGCAGATAATTAAAGTAATTTTATAGAGAAGAGCGTTATTATAAACTAATCATGTCAAGAGGAGGCCGTGAACTGCACACGAAATTTGACAATTTGACCCTTTTCGAAAACTAATTTCACAAATGAATCGTGGCCAAAACTTATTTCAAAAATGACCTTTTTTTCAACGCCAAATCGTATGGCGCTGAATTTAGACATATCAGCACCGAATAGCACGACGCTGAATGCACATTGGTACGCCGACTTAGTCTCCCATCCACGGTGGCACAGCATTCAGCGCTAGTTGACATAGTGTTGAGTCGTCTAAGTTCAGCGCTATACGATTTGACGCTGAACAAAAGGATTATTTTTGAAATAAGTTTTGGCTATGGTTTAGTTGTGAAATTAGTTTCGGAAGGGGTCAAATTGTCAAATTTTGTGGTGAACTGCACGAAAACACATGCAGATCGAGTGCGTCGTGCTGGCATGCTAGCTAGCTCTCTCTTCTCGATAATTAATGTGTACATGCATATCTCATGCTAACTAACTCTGGATCGATGTCTATTGTCACTTCCATGTAGTTTATATATTGCTTAATTAGAGTACGTGGATGGACACAATAGCACCATGCATATGATATGAAGGTACGTACGTACGCCATGCGGATCACGCTTGTTGCACTATAATCCAATATTTTTCGCCCTAAACTATAATGAAAGTTGTTTTCAACTCTGATATACAAAACAGATAGTTTTCAACCTAAGAACTTTCTAGGTATCACTCTGGTGATTTTTTTAATTGCACTCAAAATTTGGACCTTAATTAGGATGGATACAGGTGTTGGCATATCTCGCCCCACTAGTCCACCTCCCACGAGCGCATCGCGCTCACCTCATCGATCCCGCGCACTGTACGCTCCCCATTGCATGTAAGCTTGTCGGGTTGGATATTGGCTTTGTAAGCCCGTTTTGTGTTTTGTAATGGGTGATAACCCTGGGTTTATAGGCCGTTATATGTTTTGTTCATAAAAAAATAGCAACAGATGATAAGGCCTTAGAAGAAAAAAAAAAAGGAGTAAATTCAGTAACCACATCTATCAGAAGTTAGATTTGTGGGCTGCAGGTCAGTTCTTATAAGTATTTTTTTTTACCCACAAAGAAGAGCCAGCAAAACACACCAGGCCTTGAAAAACAGAATACTTCACCCAAGTGGCTTACCTCCGAGAAAAGATCAACCTGACATGCTCAGCTCAATCACAATACAGTGACTCTAAGTTTGGCACACAGATGCCGGCAAAAGAACCATAGATTAACAGTAAACGGAATATGTAATAATGGAGCTCAAATATCTGTAGTGCATGCTCATTGTGCTTATTCATATTGCATTCTAAAGACTCGGAACATGGAAGCAACACGCTACCTGCTGCAAGGTATTTTGGTGCAGCATACCAAAAGTACCCATCATGCGAAAAAGCTATTCGGCTTCTAAGCTCTTAGGATTTTTCAGATATATAGGTGTTATTGTAAATTTTTAGTTGAAAAATGAATGGATGAATATATGGATAAATGAATTTAGGCATTCAATTGAAGGTATGTGTTAGTTTGTTGTTGTGTATGGATAATAGATTTGAGCCATGCATTTTCATTTCTATAGGTATTTATTGTTTGGATAGCCATGCATTCTCCATTTTATAGGTATTTATTATATGGATGATAGATGAATTGTGTGGGATGATACACTAATGGTGTCCTAACCATACAATTAGGACAATTAGGTTGATCAGTTTAGTAGAGTCGGTTGGCACGAGATTGGTAAATGATCAAATAAGTGAAGGGTACGTAGAATCATATCCCTGCATGTGGCTGTGATCTGGTAAGTACTATCTGTAGTGATGTATAGAATAGACTAATTAAATTCCATTATAAAAATATCTCCATGCCAGCTCCCTCTGATCGATAATATAATCTGTGTATGCATATCTTTTGCACAGATATTGTCACCCATATAAGATTGCTTACTAGGATTACGTGGATGGATATATGCAGGCACGCGCAGTCATGCGGACCACATTTATAGCACTATCTTGTACAGTTATAGAGTTGTACCTATATCTATTGGTAGCACACGTATAATAAGGTGAGGTCTAATATGAACGTAGCAATTGTTTCAAACTGTAACGACTCCTGCCCGCTCTTGGATTTTAGTTCGGTTTACGTTGACACATTCTTTAAAGTATTTTGTGCGAAAAGTTTTATATATAAGTAGTTTGAAAATAATAGATAAATCTATTTTTTAAATTTATCATAATTATAACTTAATTAGTCATAGCTTTGTTACTCCCTCCTTCTAAAATTGATCATCATATAATAGAATTTAAAATTTCTCAAATTTATCATTATATAACCGCATAGACATAGATTTCATCAGAATACAGTTAATGTAATATGGGAGAATGTGTGCATGCTAAGGTGTAATTGGTATGGTATTTTAATCGATGCATACATTATGGGAGAATATATGCATGGTGTTTTAATTGAAGTGATTTAAATTATCCTTGGGTTGTGTTTAGTTCAGCGCAAAGTTTGGATTTTGGTTGAAATTGGAGATGATTTGACTGAAAAGTTGTATGTGTATGATAGGTTGATGTGATGGAAAATGATTGAAGTTTGGATCCAAACTTTGGATGTAAACACAGCCTTGATCTTGGTAAATAAACATATATGATCCTCGTCTTCATCTTAGTTCGGGCGCAAACCCCCCAGGACGGTGAAGCAGATGTTCGAAAAAGCCAACGAGTATGCCAAAGCCGAAGATGCCATTATCGCGTCCAAGCAGTCGGGCACCACTTGGAAGCTGAAGAAAGATACGCCGACTACGGGAGGGAGTGGAAGTACCAATCACAAGGACCGTAAGTGTAAGCCCGAGTAACTTGTTGCAACTACTACACATTCCTCTCGACAACGTTCACGCGTCAACACTTTTGACAAGATCATGAACTCCCAATGTCCGCATCATCCCAATTCCAATCATGCGGCCAAAGATTGCTTCGTCTACAAGCAGTTTGCAGAACAATACGCCAAGAACGCACGAAAGGCCTCCGACGGAGATCAAAGCGCGTCAAAAAAGAAGGACGATGACGATGATGCCCCGACAGGTTTTCAAGACCATCGCAAGGAGCTCAATCACATCTTTGGCGGACCCCTGGCTTATGAATCTAAGAGAAAACAAAAGCTGACCGAACGGGAGATTAACGCTGTTCAGCCCGATACACCCCAATATCTTCGGTGGTCGGAGACAACAATTAAGTTTGACCGCTCGGATCATCCAGACTGAGTGGTCCACCCGGGGCGGTACCCCTTGGTACTAGACCCAGTGGTTTGCAACGTCAAGCTTCGCAGATCCCTCATTGATGGCGGCAGTGCACTCAACATCCTCTTCGCCAAAACCCTGGACGACATGCAGATCCCTCGCATAGAATTAAAACCGAGTAATGCGCCCTTTCACGGAGTCATTCCAGGGCTATCCGCTACGCCACTCGGCCAGATCACTCTTCCGGTTACTTTCGGTACTCGGGAGAACTTCCGCACAGAAAACGTCTGCTTCGAAATTGCTGATTTCGAGACAGCGTATCACGCCATACTCGGGCGCCCGGCATTAGCCAAGTTTATGGCTGTCCCGCACTATACCTACATGATGATGAAGATGCCTGGTCCTCGAGGAGTCATATCCCTGCGGAGTGACATCAAACAAGCCGTCACATGCGATAAGGAAAGCTGCGAGATGGCCCAAACCTGCGAGATCAGGATCGCCCGAGAAGATATACGACTGGCTGCAACCATGGCAAGCGAAGGAGAAGTGCCTGCAACCAAGATGCCAAAGAGCGGAGAAAGCGATGCCAAGACCAAGAAAATTCCTCTAGATCCCTCTGATCCTACTAAGACTACTGTAATAGGCGCTGAGTTAGATTGTAAATAGGAAAGCGCGCTCATCACCTTTCTTCAAAATAATAAAGATATCTTTGCATGGAAACCATCCGATATGCCTGGTATTTCTAGAGAGGTGATTGAGCACTCTTTACATGTTAAGGAAGACGCTAAACCAATCAAGCAACGACTCCGCCGCTTCGCACAGGATAGGAAGGATGCGATCAAGGAGGAACTGACCAAGCTGTTAGCAGCAGGCTTCATCAAGGAAGTCCTTCATCCTGACTGGCTGGCCAACCCAGTCTTGGTTCGGAAGAAGTCGGGACAATGGCGCATGTGTGTTGACTACACCGACCTCAACAAGTCCTGTCCCAAAGATCCTATTGGGTTGTCTCGCATTGACCAGGTAGTTGACTCAATCGCCGGCTGCGAGCTACTCAGCGTTTTGGATTGCTACTCAGGATATCATCAGATCCGACTAAAGGAATCCGACTGCCTAAAGACTTCATTCATCACGCCCTTCGGGGCCTACTGCTACATCACCATGCCTTTCGGATTAAAGAATGCAGGAGCAACTTATCAACGCATGATCCAGAGATGTTTTTCAACCAGATCGGCCGCAACGTTGAAGCTTATGTGGATGATGTAGTCGTCAAGACTAAGCAGAAGGATGATTTGATCACGGATCTAGAAGAAACCTTTGCGAGCATCCACGCTTTCAGGATGAAATTAAACCCTGAAAAGTGCATCTTCGGAGTACCGTCAGGGAAGCTGCTTGGATTTATGGTGTCTCATAGAGGCATACAAGCCAACCCGGAGAAAATCGATGCCATCCTCAACATGAAACCGCTAAGTTCCCAGAAAGATGTTCAAAAGCTGACTGGTTGCATGGCAGCGCTCAGCCGGTTTGTTTCACGACTCGGCGAGCGGGGGATGCCCTTTTTCAAGCTATTGAAGAAAACAGACAACTTCCAGTAGGGACCCGAAGCACAAAAAGCCTTTGAAGACTTCAAAAAACTCCTCACTACTCCACCAGTCTTAGCTTCACCGCATCCGCAAGAGCCGCTGTTGTTATATGTATCGGCAACTTCCCAGGTCGTAAGCACAGTCCTGGTTGTTGAGCGTGAAGAAGAAGGCCATGTTCAAAAAGTCCAACGACCAATCTACTTTGGTAGCGAGGTTTTGGCTGACTCCAAGACAATATATCCTCAGGTTCAAAAGCTATTATATCGCATTTTAATTACCGTCAGGAAACTATCCCACTACTTCCAAGGTCACTTAGTTACGGTGGTCACATCGTTTCCACTCAGCGATATACTTCATAATCGCGAAGCAAATGGGCGGATCGCAAAGTGGGCCTTAGAATTGATGTCCTTGGATATATCGTTCAAGCCACAAACTTCGATCAAGTCCCAAGCTTTAGCTGACTTTGTCGCCTAGTGGACCGAGTGCCAAGAAGATATGCCCGAGGAGAAGATGGAGTATTGGACCATGCACTTCGACGGGTCGAAGAGGCTTTCTGGCACTGGGGCCGGGGTTGTTTTAATTTCCCCGACTGGAGAAAGACTGAGCTACGTACTGTGGATACATTTTTCTGCATCCCACAACATGGCAGAATACGAGGCGCTTCTTCACGGACTAAGGATTGCAATCTCTTTGGGAATTCGGCGTCTGATAGTTTGTGGAGATTCTCAGTTGGTCATTAATCAAGTTATGAAAGAGTGGTCCTGCCTTGATGATAACATGACCGCTTATCGGCAAGAGGTACGCAAGTTGGAAGACAAATTCGATGGACTTGAACTCAGCCATGTTCTTCGACACAATAACGAAGCAGCCGACAGACTGGCTAACTTTGGTTCAAAACGAGAAGCAGCTCCTTCTGACGTGTTTGTTGAACATCTTTACGAACCAACCGTACCAAGGAAAGAAACAATTGAAGCCACGGACGCTCAAGACGTAGGTATGATTGAAGCCGACTGGAGAGAGCCCCTCATAAGATTTCTGACCAAACAAGAACTCCCCCAAGATAAAGATGAAGCTGAGCGGATCTCCAGGTGCAGCAGGCTCTATATCATTCATGAGACCGAGCTGTACAAGAAAAGTCCATCAGGAATCCTGCAACGCTGTGTATCTTTAGAAGAGGGGACACAATTGTTGAAGGATATACATTCAGGCATCTGTGGCAATCACGCTGCCGCACGAACCACTGTTGGCAAGGCTTACCGACAAGGTTTTTTCTGGCCCACAGCTGTGTCCGACGCCGACAAGATTGTGCGGACATGTGAGGGTTGTCAATTTTTCGCCATACAAACTCATCTACCAGCTCAAGAGTTGCAGACCATCCCGTTGTCTTGGCCGTTTGCGGTTTGGGGGCTTGACATGGTCGGCTCGTTTAAAAAGGCAGTCGGCGGTTATACTCACCTCTTTGTGGCTGTTGACAAATTCTCCAAGTGGATTGAAGCTAAACCAGTCATCACAATCACGGCAGACAAGGCTAGAGATTTCTTCATCAACATTGTTCATCAGTTCGGGGTACCCAATCGGATCATTACTGATAACGGCACTCAATTTACTGGCGGAGTATTTAAAGACTTTTGTGAAGACTTCGGCATCAAGATTTGTTACGCCTCCGTAGCACATCCCATGAGTAATGGACAAGTTGAACGTGCCAATGGCATGGTACTTCAAGGGATAAAGGCACGAGTCTTCGACCAACTGCATCCCTATGCCAGCAAGTGGGTGGAACAACTGCCATCTATACTTTGGTTCCTGCGCACCACTCCCAGTCGGGCCACGGGCCAGTCACCGTTTTTCCTAGTCTATGGAGCGGAAGCAATGTTGCCCAGTGAGGTGGAATTTGAATCTTTACAGGAGGTAGCGCCCACACCCTTATGGTCACCGCTGGCGACCATAGGCGTGGCAAAGCAATGGCCAAAGTTGGGGAGGGAGAGGGGGAAAGGAGCCGACAGTCCACAACTCACCCTGGTTCGGCGGCGGCGATGAAAAAGGCGGCCGAAGAGGAAGAACAGCGTTCCGGCGGTCGACGGGCGAAGCGGAGGGGCGGATGGAGTTGGCGACAACGCAGCGAGGCTGGAGGTGGCGGTGGCGATGTGAGAGAGGGTCCCAGCTAGCGGCAATGCCTAGCCGGAGGTCGACGGCGATGGCAGAGAGAGAGGGTGGCGATGGGAGCTCGTTTCCGAGGGGAAAAGAGGGTGGTGAGTGGCAAAAATGGAGAGGGGGATGCGGGGAGGGTTTTTGTAGCGGTCGGGGCGAGAGGAGGCCGGGAAGAGAGAAAACGGCGGCGGTAAATCCGGCGCCATCAATGGCATCGACAAGATTCGTGGGCGATTCCGGCCGCGTTGATGAGGGAGAGAGAGGAAAATGGGGGGAAAGAGGGAGGGAACACGGGGAATATTTCCCCATTCAATTCATGTGGGAAGGCCGGGGCAGTGAGAATCGCGCGCGGCGGCGCAGATGCAGCGGGGGAGCGGCGGGAGGAGGGAATGACGGGCGGGCCCCACCTATCAGCGAGGGTAGTCAGGCGGGCCCGCTTGTCAGCGGCTGTAGTGTGGGGCGCGGCCGAGCGGGCCGGCTCACCAGCAGGGAGGGGAGAGGGAGGTGGACTGGGCCTTAATCGAACTCTATCTCTAATTGGCAATGACGGTTATTCCAATCTAAGCCCACGCGGAGACCAAGTCATACTGTATCGACCATCAGCTTCATCAACCTAGATCAACTTCATACTCTATTTTTAACCGATACGGTATTCAGTCGATGCGCAGTCCGACTCCAAGTTCAGTTCGATTCAACAACAAATCCGCTTCGATCTTCTTTCTTCTTCTCCGAATCTGATGCCAATCCCGTTGTTATCAAGGGCCAAATCAACCCTGCAGAGGCCCACAACCGACCGAGGCCCTGCAGTCTGAGCCGGCAGGGAGGAGGCTCGTGTGCGCTGCCAGCTCGCCGGCTCGATGCGCCCGTGCGCGCAGCGTGGAGATATGAGGAAGAGGGGCACGTGGTAGGAGGCTTGCGTGCACCACCCGCTCACGGTCACCGGCTCGCCGCGCTCACACGCACCCTCACGCCGCCTACCGCCGCCTGCTCCTGCCCGCTATGTCACCTGTCCGCCGCTGCGTGAAGACAGGAGGGAGAGGAGGAGGGGCACGTGGCTGCGGCCACATGCGAACGGGGGGAGAAAGGAGGGCCGGAGGGTAGAGCTCGAGATGGAGGGGGCGCGTCGCTGGTGCCGAGAGGGGCGCACTGCTGTGGCGGCGGTGGCTAGAAGAGAGGATGGAGAGATTTGTTGCGGAGGGTGGGGGTGTATAGGGGTTAAGGTTTTCACCAAGTTGGGTTGGGCCTAATGGGCTATATTTAGGGTTCGCTATATTAGAAGTATAATATACTTCCTCTGGGGCCCGTAGGTGGAATGCCTTTTCCCGCCACCTCACCCACCCAGTTGTAGGGCCCGGCCCCGACTCCCTGCGGGGTAGAAACTCAACCCAACCCCGACCATGTAGGGCGCGGTACCCGCGGTCCCACGGGGGAATTGCCATCCCTAAAAAGGGAGCGCATGCTCAAAAGAAAGAAAGCGTTAATGAGTAGGGCATGAGGATCGGATGGACAGCTACATGCAGCATTGGAGGGCGCTTTATATTATTGTAATTTTAAACAAACCTAAGAAAAAATTATAAGATTACAATTTTGGGAGGCTAAATCAGGAAAGAAAAGAAAAGGCACACCATCACCAAACTGACGACTCCCAAAGACAAGCTTGAGGAAGAACTAACATCGATATGACCGCTGCTATGCGTGGGGTTGTCATGGGGAGGGCAAGAGAGAAGAAGATCCATCATACCTCACGCAACCCGAAGGAGACTTCCAAAAGTATCGCCCAAGGTCAAACAAAATGGAGCTGAAAAGGGACAAAAACAGATCTCAGACAATGCCTCCACGGAGGTCACGATGCTACAGCGCCGCCGTTGCCCATCCAAGGATTAGACCAGGTTTTTACTCAAAAGGTACCTCCAGAGAGGAGGGAGGCTTCATGAAAAAGACCCCAAGAGGGAAAGCAACGCCTAAAGACACCGCCATTCCCATCCCAAAAGAGAACCACTACGGTAGCGTTTCACCTAGGGATGGAACCACCCATTGGGCAGGGTGGGTCGGCTCGCTCTGCTATGGCTCGTGCCCCCCACCCCGTAACTCCATAGTGCCGTCTACCACCACATTATAACCCGCAGGGGACCCGGTCCCGCGGGGGAAATTGCCATCCCTAAAAAGGGAGCGCATGCTCAAAAAGAAGGAGCGTTAATGAGTAGGGCATGAGGATCGGATGGACAGCTACATGCAGCATTGGAGGGCGCTTTATATTATTGTAATTTTAAACAAACCTAAGAAAAAATTATAAGATTACAATTTAGGAGATATCAGGAAAAGAAAAGAAAAGGCACACCATCACCAAACTGCGACTCCCAAAGACAAGCTTGAGGAAAGAACTAACATCGATCTGACCGCTGCTATGCGTGGGGTTGTCATGGGGGAGGGCGGAAGAGAAGAAGATCCATCATACCTCACGCAACCCCGAAGGGACTTCCAAAAGTATCGCCCAAGGTCAAACAAAATGGAGCTGAAAAGGGACAAAAAAATGATCTCTAGACAATGCCTCCACGGATGTCACGACGCTACGAGCGCCGCGTTGCCCATCCAAGGATTAGACCAGGTTTTTACTCAAAAGGTACCTCCAGAGAGAGGGAAGCTTCACGAAAAAGACCCCAAGAGGGAAAGCAACGCCTAAAGACACCGCCATTCCCATCCCAAAAGAGAACCACTCGGTAGGGTTTCACGTAGGGAGGAACCACCCATTGGGCAGGGTGGGTCGGCTGGCTCTGCTACGGCTTGTGCCCCCACCCCGTAACTCCATAGCGCCGTCTACCAGCACAATATATTCACAATTAGCCTATAAGTGAGTAGTCCAACTACACAACTTAATTTTTCATGGAGTTAAAGGTCATGTTGCATGCGACACCTCATATATCCTCGACCTCGATCGGCGCCATCCACCCCCTCGCCTTCTGTTCCGCCTGTGATCCTGAGTCACCGACGTGACTGCGTGCTGCCTCGCCGGTCTGCGTTTGTCTGTATGGCTGTCCCGCGCTACCGGCACTGCATGCCGCACACCTTGGCAGCGGCAGCAGCCTGCAGCACGGCAGTGCCACGGCCCCCAGCCGGCCGGGCCTAGGGCAAGCAGGATAGCCCAACCCCTTCATCGTGATCATCAGTTCATCCTTCATCCTTAGACCTTCCTTGCTATTGCCTGTTGTTCACCTGCTGCCTGTCTACTGCTATGGAGATAGATGGACATGGACAAGGAAATTCAGAAGGTGAAGGAACAAATATTGCAGATGGACATGTGCGTGGTCATAGCCATGGTTTTGGTTCACATTCACAATGGAGCCTACAAACATCATCGCTGCTGCCACGAACGAGGAGTCCATTTAGTCGAATGCCATCCTGGTGGCAGAAGTATAATCAGCAACAGGTTTAGAAAGGGGGACCCTAATGGTCGATCGATCGCCAGGGCGATCGCCCAGCGATCAGATCCGCCCCCCCTCCCCCTATAGGCAATATCTCCTCCATTCTCCCCTTCCTCCCCTTCTTCTCTTCCTATTACAGTACACCACAAATTTTTTTAAAGAAAACAAAAGTTAGAAAAAATTATGTATAGAAATACTATATATAAATTTTGAATTCAAATTCAAATTTGAATCAGGTATGTAAACTTTTGACTTATAAACTTTGGATCTATAAACTTTAGATGTATAAACTTTAGATGTATAGAAATACTATATATAGAAAATATTTGAATTCAAATTCAAATTTGAATCGGATATAATTCAAATTCAAATTTGAAACGGGTATATTAAACTTTTGACTTATAAACTTTAGGTCTATAAACTTTAGGTCTATAAACTTTAGGTGTTATATAAAATATTTTGAATTCAAATTCAAATTTGAATCGGATATATAACTTTTGACTTGTAAACTTTGGGTCTCTAAACTTTAGATGTGTAAACTTGAGGTGTATAAACTTTAGATGCATAAATTTACTAAAATAAGAAAGTAATGCGGTGCCAAAAATGAAAACCAGGTGGAGGGAGAGGGGGGGAGGGGGGCGCGGGGCGATCGCTACCCATGGGCAAGGCGATCGATCGCCCATTAGAGTTTCCGGGTTTAGAAATCAAGTTATATATGGAATTGTTGTAGACTTTTCAGTTTGATAGACAATAAAAATGAGCAATAAGGAGCCTTTTCATATATTCAATTTTTAAAGGCTCACTGAAAGGCTTATTGATATTAGTGGTATGTCTTCTTATATTTCATCATTTTAAAGCTTAGCGAATTGACTGATATTAGCAAATTGACGTGTTTACTATTATCTTTTGGTGTATGATGAATTATGTATGGTGCAAAGATTAATTCTTTCTTTTTTACTGCTGCGTCAACCACTTCTTTCACCCGCAGCCTCCCATCTCTCCCCAATGCCGCAACCCCAGCGTTCCCACCAAACAGCTTTCGCCAGCATGTGAACTCCACCATACCGCCCCTCTGCCAAGCCAGCCCCCACCCTTCTTAGGGCACATGGGACCTCCCGCTCCCACACCCACTATGCCGATGCCCTTCACGGAACCTCCGCAACACCAACGCCTCCCACAGATAGCCTCTCATCTCTGCACGATATGTAAAGGAGAATTAAAGGGAGGAATTTTACCTTATTTTGGAAATAAACGTAACACAAGAGAAAACCAATGAGAATTTTACCCGAAAAAACTCCACTTTACTTCCCCAAACTAATTTATTAGATCACTTAACCCTCTAAACTATTTTTAGTTCCTTTTACCATCTATAGAAAATGGTTCATTTTAGCCCTTAAGAATATTTCTCTTTTTATGTTAAGCTTTATCCAAGTTGTACACCATTATTTCTGTTCAAAAGTATTTTCAATTTTTTTATGACTGTTTCCTTAAACTTTAGAATCTTGATGTTTAAATCAGTTTTAAGTGTTTCCAATCTATTCAAACAGTGAGAAAAATTCTTCAAAAAAATATTGAGATGCCAGTTATAATGCATCTATCATTCTTTCCAAATTTCAGCGTGCAAAATATGACTTTATATAGAGACAAATGAAAAGGGAAATAGCATTAGAGAGCAAAGTGAATCGTTATTAGTAGTTCAGGGTGTAAAACAAGCAAAAGAAAAATAAGTTTGGGGGGTTAACTGCTCCGGTAAAATTTATCTTTTTTATCTTTACCTAATACCTATATTAATACTTCAATACTATACCTTTTTACATGCAGCTTTTATTAAGAAGCGTTAGAGCAAGTCTAATAATACAGCGGGCTGTTGCTATAAAAATATCCACATCACCAATAAAAATAATTAATAAGAGTAGTATAAATAATACCTCAAGCAATAGCTCTTTCATTTCTCTCAAGTTTAGTTTAGTAGTATCTAGCTGGTGGAATAGGAATAGACTGAAATCAGGAGTCCGGAAGCCTTTGGAAGAGTTCGGGTATGGCTCTAGTAGCTTTCTTCTCTCTCTTTTGTAAGCTTTGTACTTTTATTAGAATACTCTTCTTCATATACATTTATGGTATTGAAATACTTTCCGAGTATATGAATGCCTACTTTACATTATGTTCATGTTATACTGAATATACGGCTAGCTTATCTGGGAGTTGCTTTGGTGTGGATATAATGTTTGCAAATGCAATTACTCTATGTCATGACGATGATATTAGAGTAGTATCAGCTAGTTTAGGCGTGGTGTCTAAATTACGGGATATCATTATTTGGAGTTATATATTGCGGATGAGAGGTGGGCCGCTGATGGTGACAGCTCAGTACGGGTATTCCTCCGCGCCGGTATATAATCATAAGTTAATTCCCTGGGGAGGGTATTCCTCCATATTTAGCCCCGGTTGTATGGTTATGACGGGCTGTCGTAATGAACTCGGCAGTTAGGGATGGCTTCTCGAAGTACAAGGAGGGCATCGGATAGAGGGTATTAGCTAATATATCAGTTAGCTAAAATGTATGCATACTATGTATATTAGAAGTATAGGAATAGATTATCTTTCTCTTTTCTATCCACTAAGCTTAGATAATATATTATGAGAATGAGTAGTTAATGCTTGTGTGTCACTCTACCCTTGGATTATCTTAACCCCTGCTTAGAATATGATTATCAGAAGTAATATATAAATTATTAGTCCAGTTCTCTCTACATGATCTTCCCACGGGATAAAATAAATATGATACCCTTAGAATACTCTCGGGTGAAATGCTACAATGGTATATCCGTGTACTTGCGGAAGAACTCTGTAACCATAATATACCAGGAGTATTTATGCGCCATTGCTGGGAATTATATTTCTAGTAATGTCGTTAAGAAATACCAACATCCTCCTCTCCCCTCACATGAGCACTAACACCCCAACACAGTAACTCTAGAAATCGAGCAACTCGAAAATCGTTGGATAAAAACTTCTCCAAACTACAAAAAGGGAAACTCGACGACGAGACGATTCAATTTTTCATGGTCCCAGCAACAACCGACGAGATGAAAAACTGTACCCAAAACTGACGTACAACTCACACAGACTTCACTGATGAACAAGTGCAATACTGAAAACTAAAAATTAAATCTAAAACTAAACCAACACTCGACACGACGACGGCAATCTAGAATTCAACAACGCAAAAACTAATAGAACAATGCAACGGCTGAAATTGTCTAGGTAAAGAATAAATATTTTTGTGTGGCAATTTTCTGGTTATGGGAAGATAAATTACCTAGCAGGCAACAGTGCTCTGATACCAACTGATGAGGATGTTAGGTCTCATCTTCCGGTAGGTATTGATAAGCAGTCGATTTGGATGGAATCATGACACAACTTGATCTGGCTTCTAAATTAATACGCTACTGAGCCCCGCAATCGCAGCACCATGTCTCCTCTGATATCAACCGTGCCGAAACCCGATTGACCTCGCTGAGAAGGCTAATCCCTGCATGTGAATCGAAGAACACAAGCAAGAACAAGATAGATTGCAACACAATTGCATATGAATAATTAAACACTCGAATTTGGGGTTCCACAAACCGATCTAGCGGCGAAACTGTTCTTGACAGATTAATCTAAGCAAAGCCCGACTCTAAACAATGATGACTACTAAATAAATATGATTAGGAACGTCCTAGGGTTGCCCTAGGGCACACACCCCCTTGGTCTAAGCCCACGACACAATTACAAGGCCCAAAACACAAATCAGATTCGGATTGGATGAGGTATGTGGCTTGATTTGCAGATTCCCGGCAGCTCGGTAGGAATTTTGATGTGGGACCAAAACCATCTGAAATTAGACTCCATAAGATTTCCAACAAGTACTCATGGGCCCCAAAATTCCTTTTAGATCAGCGGCTAGGTCCGTTTGAAGTTGATCCTGTTAGGAGGCCCGAATCCGAATCCAAAACATGTAGAACTTTATCTCTTGTCTTCTATGGACCAAAAGTGACGTGATGAGGTAGAAGTAGACTTGGAGAAGGTCTTGGTTTGGTCCCCAATCAACTTCTTTAATCATGCATGCATTCCTTACGCTCGGTCTCTTTTCTTTCATCCAAGCAAGTACCTCTGCAAACGAAAACAGACAAAACTCATTGTGTAGCAATGTTTGATCAAATATATAACAAGTATATCCAATATAGAACATATGCACCTTTGGTTGATTAATACATAAGGTAGTCATGGTTATATCCGAGTTAGTTGTGTCCTCATCAATATCTCTAGTAAGCTAGCCATATAATTAATATGAGACAAGTATAAACGAAAGTTGGTACTCGAATAATTATGAAAATAAGGTAAAGTACCAAAACAATATAATGAAGAATATTTCTTTATTGAATTAAGTCTTACAAGAGGGATATAAGCTACTAGAACCATATCTGAATTCTCCGGAAGACTTGAAGAACAAGGAAACTATTCTAATTCCAACTCCACTAGTACTAGAACAAAGTAAATAACTAGGAGAGCTTCTTCTTGATTCCTTCTTGGTGTGTTTTGAAGTGGAGGTGAAGAGGTCCATTTATAGCTTGAGTATGATGGTTTGGCGCACCTATACTGGCCACAACCGTCATTGGAGGTCGGTAGTAACCGCCATTGGCTGGTTCTAGGCCCACTGGGTAGGCCTGGGTCGGCTGACTCCTGGCCGGTTCTGCTAGCCCAGAGCCTTCTCGAGGAATCTCCTTGGTGGATCCTTAGTACAGTGGCTTGGTTGTTGGGCCCATTTGTAGGTGTTTCATTGGGTTTGTGGGCCCATCCGTCCATGTGTACGCCACGTGTCGACCTCTAATTAGTTGAATGCATATTTTCCATCATTTCTCCTTCATTTATAAGGTTATCTCTTGTATCCAAATAATTTTCCAAGTACAAGTGGAAATAGATTATTTCTAACTAAGTATGCATGCAAGCATTGCGAGTTCTCTAATATTTTTTGGAAGTATTGATGGTCAAAATTGGTCTATAACAACCGTCAACAATCGTCAATGTTTCTCCCGAATCATAGATATCATGAAATTACTGAAAGATCAGGCCAACTAGAGCCGTAAGCGTGTCGAGTGGAGCTCAGGTTTATCACAGTTAAGGGTCATCTCTCTCTAGATCAGATCGTAGGTGAGTTGGTAAAGATAGGTCCATGTGATGGAGAGGTCTTGGGTTCAAATACTTGCAATGACAAGAATTATATTTGACTTGAAAATATAGGCATTGATGAGGAGACATGGCTGGTAGGCACTAAGAGATACTTTATCATGTGGGGTGCGGATATTGTCCCGCATTCTGTCTAGGACTCCCGGCCCAATGGCTATGACAAATACCTAGATTACATAATACCCTGACTCTATCTAACTGAGCTATGTACCTGACTCTAACTAACTGAGCCATTCGACCAAGGACTCCCGGTTCAATGCCAATGAAAATACCTAGATTACCTAATATTGTGGTTTAGGATTGTGCCAAAAAAATGAAGATAAAGAACCTTACTTCCGCAAGCTTATGTTCTATGCTTAACATAATGAAGAATATGCAAGCATAGTCCGGAAATTAAGTGGCATTTTACAAGCCATCAGCATGAAAGTTTTGCAAGGTCGTCTTGACATGATAAAGTGGAATTTCTAATGCATTATAGAGTTCAGCTTCTCCACCGTTTTGTATTGTTATAGTGACATTTGTTGTCACAAATATTAGACGTTTAGAATAATATCTGTGAAAATGTTTGAATCTGTAATCACCAAGAACTTCTCCAATATAATGCTTTGTTTAGAAAATAAAAGGTTAATGTTAAATATGAAACCAATAGTCAATGTTTCCAGAAGTTTAACTGAATTTGTTTTGAATGTAAAATGCGTATGACTGAAGGATTATATTGCTTTTACAGACCACTGCAAAAAGCATCCAAGCTAGCTAGAGTGTATACTGAGCCTTATGGCCTCAGCCATTTGCTGGGACCTACAAATATGCGGAATTATCCTCGGGCATGCTAGTCTCAAGTCTGTTAGATTTGGCACATGTCTTAACAATTTTGGGAGAACACAACTTACACATTTAGTTTGTATGAGTATAGCTATATATCTCTATGGGGAGGATGTTGGTGCACATGCAAAGTATCAATCATAAGTAAGTGATGCACATGTGTATGCATGTGGTGTTGTGATTGTGGAATAAGTCCAAATGATTTATATTTTGTTTAGAACATCCAGGAGATCTACGCATCTATTGTGGAGTAATCCTCTCTAGCGGGAGGACGTGAGACCCCCCTTTGTGAGTTCGGCCGGGGGATAAGGCGCGATGATCAAGAGCGTATCTCCGCCTGGGATCTAACTAGCGAGGTCATTCACAAGGGAGTGAGAGACAAGGGATTATACAGGTTCGGGCCGCTAGAAAGCGTAACACCCTACTCCTGTGTGTGGGATTAAGCTTGTGCTGTTACAAGGGAGCTCAAACCCTAGACTCAAGCTTCTCAAGTGTCGTCCCTTTTCTCAGTGGGCAAGGTCCTGCTTTTATAGTTGAAGGGGATACCACATGCACCGTCTTTACATATTTCATCATTGGAGGGGGGCCACACAACCTGGGTCAAGCCACCGTCCATGCCTTCAATCGGAAGCAAGGCAGTCGTTCGCCCCTAGGTGGGTCCCAGCATCTCTTGTCTTCTGTGGACCAAAAGTGACGTGATGAGGTAGAAGTAGACTTGGAGAAGGTCTTGGTTTGGTCCCCAATCAACTTCTTTAATCATGCATGCATTCCTTACGCTCGGTCTCTTTTCTTTCATCCAAGCAAGTACCTCTGCAAACGAAAACAGACAAAACTCATTGTGTAGCAATGTTTGATCAAATATATAACAAGTATATCCAATATAGAACATATGCACCTTTGGTTGATTAATACATAAGGTAGTCATGGTTATATCCGAGTTAGTTGTGTCATCATCAATATCTCTAGTAAGCTAGCCATATAATTAATATGAGACAAGTATAAACGAAAGTTGGTACTCGAATAATTATGAAAATAAGGTAAAGTACCAAAACAATATAATGAAGAATATTTCTTTATTGAATAAAGTCTTACAAGAGGGATATAAGCTACTAGAACCATATCTGAATTCTCCGGAAGACTTGAAGAACAAGGAAACTATTCTAATTCCAACTCCACTAGTACTAGAACAAAGTAAATAACTAGGAGAGCTTCTTCTTGATTCCTTCTTGGTGTGTTTTGAAGTGGAGGTGAAGAGGTCCATTTATAGCTTGAGTATGATAGTTTGGCGCACCTATACCGGCCACAACCGTCATTGGAGGTCGGTAGTAACCGCCATTGGCTGGTTCTAGGCCCACTGGGTAGGCCTGGGTCGGCTGACTCCTGGCCGGTTCTGCTAGCCCAGAGCCTTCTCGAGGAATCTCCTTGGTGGATCCTTAGTACAGTGGCTTGGTTGTTGGGCCCATTTGTAGGTGTTTCATTGGGTTTGTGGGCCCATCCGTCCATGTGTACGCCACGTGTCGACCTCTAATTAGTTGAATGCATATTTTCCATCATTTCTCCTTCATTTATAAGGTTATCTCTTGTATCCAAATAATTTTCCAAGTACAAGTGGAAATAGATTATTTCTAACTAAGTATGCATGCAAGCATTGCGAGTTCTCTAATATTTTTTGGAAGTATTGATGGTCAAAATTGGTCTATAACAACCGTCAACAATCGTCAATGTTTCTCCCGAATCATAGATATCATGAAATTACTGAAAGATCAGGCCAACTAGAGCCGTGAGCGTGTCGAGTGGAGCTCAGGTTTATCACAGTTAAGGGTCATCTCTCTCTAGATCAGATCGTAGGTGAGTTGGTAAAGATAGGTTCATGTGATGGAGAGGTCTTGGGTTCAAATACTTGCAATGACAAGAATTATATTTGACTTGAAAATATAGGCATTGATGAGGAGACATGGCTGGTAGGCACTAAGAGATACTTTATCATGTGGGGTGCGGATATTGTCCCGCGCGCCGGTATATAATCATAAGTTAATTCCCTGGGGAGGGTATTCCTCCATATTTAGCCCCGGTTGTATGGTTATGACGGGCTGTCGTAATGAACTCGGCAGTTAGGGATGGCTTCTCGAAGTACCAGGAGGGCATCGGATAGAGGGTATTAGCTAATATATCAGTTAGCTAGAATGTATGCATACTATGTATATTAGAAGTATAGGAATAGATTATCTTTCTCTTTTCTATCCACTAAGCTTAGATAATATATTATGAGAATGAGTAGTTAATGCTTGTGTGTCACTCTACCCTTGGATTATCTTAACCCCTACTTAGAATATGATTATCAGAAGTAATATATAAATTATTAGTCAAGTTCTCTCTACATGATCTTCCCACGGGATAAAATAAATATGATACCCTTGGAATACTCTCGGGTGAAATGCTACAATGGTATATCCGTGTACTTGCGGAAGAACTCTGTAACCATAATATACCAGGAGTATTTATGCGCCATTGCTGGGAATTATATTTCTAGTAATGTCGTTAAGAAATACCAACATCCTCCTCTCCCCTCACATGAGCACTAACACCCCAACACAGTAACTCTAGAAATCGAGCAACTCGAAAATCGTTGGATAAAAACTTCTCCAAACTACGAAAAGGGAAACTCGACGACGAGACGATTCAATTTTTCATGGTCCCAGCAACAACCGACGAGATGAAAAACTGTACCCAAAACTGACGTACAACTCACACAGACTTCACTGATGAACAAGTGCAATACTGAAAACTAAAAATTAAATCTAAAACTAAACCAACACTCGACACGACGACGGCAATCTAGAATTCAACAACGCAAAAACTAATAGAACAATGCAACGGCTCAAATTGTCTAGGTAAAGAATAAATATTTTTGTGTGGCAATTTTCTGGTTATGGGAAGATAAATTACCTAGCAGGCAACAGTGCTCTGATACCAACTGATGAGGACCATACATTGACAAGGTGTTGAAGAGGTTCAACATGCAAGATTCTAAGAAAGGTTTCTTACCGATGTCACGTGGCATTAATCTTGGCAAGAATCAGTGTCCTCAAACGACTGATGAGCGAAACAAGATGAGTGTGATTCCATATGCCTCGGCAATCGGATCCATCATGTATGCTATGCTATGTACACGTCCAGATGTTTCATATGCACTTAGTGCAACAAGCCAATACCAATCAGATCCAGGTGAGAGTCACTGGATAGTTGTAAAGAATATCCTGAAGTACTTGAGACGAACTAAGGATATGTTCCTAGTCTATGGAGGACAGGAAGAGCTTGTTGTAAATGG
>CM020186.1:4136615-4183917 GCA_009805545.1 Oryza longistaminata
TCGAAGTTATTTTTATTCTAAATTTTAATTAACAGCATATCGTATTCTGGATGGACTTTTTTTTAATATTCTTCATTTTTAGTATAAGATTAAGTTATTTCTAAATTATATTTTTACTTGAACCCTATTTTCCTTTACCTTCGATTAATATGAATATTTTATACCGAATTTTAGTTATGTATAATTTTATTTTTACTTGAACTTGTACTTTGTTTTTCTAATTTTAGATTTTTTTTTCTAAATTTTAATTAATCTCATGCTGTAATCTGTGTACTGTTATTTTAATATTCCTTAATTTTTATTTTGAGTTTTAGTTATTTCTAAATTGTACTTCTACTTGAACTGTAATTTTAATTTTTATCTGATTAATGTGAAAATGTCTAGCCTCCATAACAAATGTTATATGCCTTCTTTCAATATTTTCTTAATAATCTAATACATAGATATTTAATCCACCCCTATATAAATAAGTAGATTGTCCATAAGCTTTCACCGATATTTCATGTAAGAAGAACAACACCACTACGAACACATTGTAAATCTACCAAGGCCCCATTTAGAATAAGGGAATTTCATACCTTTTTTTATATAAAAAAACACTTCTCAGGTCAAAAATATTTTATATTTAGGATAAGATTTACTCAACCTTTTAAAACATTGACTATAAATAATTTATTGATTGGATGCTTAGTTTAAAAAATGGCATGTGTACATTTACTTTGAAAACTATTTTTATAATAAATTGAACATATTAGATTTTATAATAAATTGAACATATTAGATTTTATAAACATGTTCTAGTATAGAATTAATAGTCAAAGTTTTTAAGAATCATGGCTAAACGTCAAGTATTTTATAACTAGCTCGAGTATATATTATTTTTGTATGGAGATTAAAATTTAAGTGACACTAAAGTCTAAAAAGACCTAACTGGAGAAAACTGCACAGAAGTTGACATGAGCAGGAGAGCAAACATATAACAAACGATTGAATGGAAGAAACAGAGGAGGAGCAGAGGAAACGGCTAACTCAAGAAAACTAGTACCAGCTGGCAACGTACGGAAACGAAGAAAATTAGCACAGTCGTCCTGGCTACCAAGGACTGGAACTACTTAGGCCCTGTTTAGATTCTTTTTTTTCTTCAAACTTTTATTTTTTTTTTCACATTGAACTTTCCTATACACATAAACTTTTAACTTTTCCATCACATCGTTCCAATTTCAGGTATGTTTAGTTTTTAAAAAAAGTTGAAAGTTTGAAGAAAGTTGGGAGTTTGGAAAAAAAAAGTTGAAAATTTATCTGTGTAGGAAAGTTTTTGATATGATATGATGTGATGAAAAGTTGGAAATAGGGGGGAAACTAAGCACTGCCTTTTTTAAACTTTCAATTTTAGCGTGAAACTAAGCGCGCGTGTGCCCCGGCGGCGCGCGTTTCGGGCCCAAAAGACCCACGCCGGCGCGCGCCTCCTCCTTTTTTTTTCGTTTTCTCTACCGATTTTTCCCTTTTTTCCCACTTTTTTCTGATTATTTTTTTAATCTTTTAGCATGTTTTGAGTTTGAAAATTTTTAAATTTTGACTTGAAAATTTTCAAATCTGAACTTAAAAGTTTTTAAATCTCGACTTGAAAGTTTTCAAATCTCGATTTGAAAATTTTCAAATTTTTCCAAATCTTGATTTGAAAGTTTTCGAATCTCGAGTTGAAAGTTTTCAAATCTCGAGTTGAAAGTTTTCAAATCTCAAATTAAAAGTTTTTCAAATTTTTCATATCTGGACTTAAAAGTTTTCGAATCTCGATTCTCGAGTTGAAAGTTTTCGAATCTAAGTTGAAAGTTTTCAAATCTGAGATAAAAGTTTTTAAAATTTAACTTTAAAATTTAAAACTTAAATCGAAAGTTTTCAAATCTAACTTAAAAAATTTTCAATCTGTTATTAAAAAAATCTCCCAAAAAAATCTCCAGAATCTTTCCTAATTACTATCATTAGTGTTAAGTATATTAACTAATATAGGTAGTTAAGACTAAAGGGGGAGGGGGGAGTGCTCGTTGCTGGCACGCACGCTCCAGCTAGCAGACCCCTTAAACAAGGGCCCCTCCTTGTTGCGTCAATCCGGCCATTAAACAAGGGCCCAGCTCTGATACCAGATGATGACAATCCGGCCCAGGTGGGGTTCCTTAAACAAGGTCCTTGTTGCGTCAATCCGGACCTTAAACAAGGGCCCCTCCTGGTTGCGTCAATCCGGCCCTTAAACAAAGGCCCAGCTCTGATACCAAATGATGACAATCTGGTCCAGGTGGGGTTCCTTAAACAAGGGCCCATCTGGCCCAAGTGGAGTTAGCCGATGCCCAACAAATTAAGGTTGACTGGACTCCAACAGTGTTTAAGGGCCCCTCCTTGTTGCGTCAATCCGGCCCTTAAACAAGGGCCAAATTTGATACCAAATGATGACAATCCGGTCCAGGTGGGGTTCCTTAAACAAAGGCCCATCCGCCCCAGGTGGGGTTGGCCGAGGCCCAACAAATTAAGGTTGTCCGGACCCCAACAGTCGTCGTCCGACTACATGGACCACCTAGCCCCTCCTTGTTGCGTCATTCCGGCCCACCCGACTAAATGGACCACTTAGCCCCTCCTTGTTGCGTCAATCCGGCCTTTAAACAAAGGCCCAGCTCTGATACCAAATGATGATAATCCGGCCTAGGTGGGGTTGGCCGAGGCCCAACAAATTAAAGTTGCCCGGACCCCAACAGTTCTTAGGCATACCCACTCGTGGAAAGACCCAATCTCCTTAAAAGACTAGTCCAATAGGGAAAAGGTGGCTCTCCCGTTTAAGGTGGCTTCCTCCTCGCAAGCTAAGCAAGGTGGGATTATTCAGATGCTCATACGGTCGCCACCCGACTACAACTGGACCACTTGGCTCCTCCTTATTGCGTCTTTGCTAGCGGTTAATAGTGGAGGATGTCCTCGTCAATATGCAAACAACGAGGGGATATCCTCTCGAGGGATGAAAATCTACATCCCTATAAAATACATAATCAATGACAAGAAGATATTGGAACATCAATTTGAAAGAGATGATAGAAGCGGGAGTTTATTTTAGTCATGGTATTAAGAAATTGAATCCTAAAATGGCCCTTTACATCTCGGCAAAGCGTAAAGGTACTCATATTACAAATCTCGCTAGAACCACCCGTTTTTTATCAGAAGCTTGTGATTTAGTTTTTGATGCAGCAAGTCAGGGAAAAAGCTTCTTAATTGTTGGTACCAAAAAAAGAGCAGCGGATTTAGTAGCATCAGCTGCAATAAGGGCTCGTTGTCATTATGTTAATAAAAAGTGGTTGGCGTTGTACAGATATGAACCATCTCTGAATCTAATAGTTGTTCTCTTCGACATCTATTATACTGTTCGGAACATTATTTAGAGTTTGTTCAGAGTTAAGAGCGTGATAATTGTTGTACAGTACATGGAACCCATGATCATCAAGCATTCCGGTGATGGTGATCGAGGGAAGCATGAGTGCATGACATGGAGGAGCAGATTCACAACAAGAAATTTCTCTGTGTATTTTCTGTAGAATTTTTTTGTTAAGCAAAAATGCTATAGATGTAGTTTTGAGCTGAAATAGAGAGAGAAACAGAAGCTTTCGTTCGATGTTGGTTCAGCGTCTGTTCTCAAAGCAGGCTAGAGGTGGAGCAAAGTCTGAACAACTAGAGTTTTACCTTGCCTTTGATTTGGTGAAAACTCCAAATGTTTTCTCAAATGGGTGGAACGACTACACCATGGCCTTAATTTGCCTAATGAGTCAGTTCAAACGAGGAATTTATATTACTGTTGAAGTAGTTCTTGCATTTTTCATCTTCTTGTTCTTTTAGTATGTCAGATTTTTCATCTTCTTGTTCTTTTAATATTTTTCTGACAGTCAATCACCTCTTTCAGAAAAAGAGAAAAATGTGTCATAATTCTTGATGTTTGCACCCTTTTGACTAGCTGATACAAATCTGAAGAACAGACCTTACCAGTGATTATATGCTCATGCCTAGCTGCTTCCAGAAAGTTGAAAGAAGTAATTAAACTGATTTTCTACTTTTCTTTTCTGCACAATTGTTTCTCTGTTTTTGTTTTCAAATCTGGAATGAGAAATCTGAATCTTAAATCTGAAATCTTGTGTTATCTGATTCCTGAATACTTGTGTAATCTGAATCTGAAAACTTGAGCTTCAAATATAGAAAATGCTACCTGGAAGTTGATCCTGCTCAAACAGTATAGATGGTTTAACATCTCAATCAATACAGCAAAAGTTATTTAGCTGCAGAGACCTTAACTCAAAAACAATGTTTCTGCAATAATTCATTGAAACAATCACATTCTTTTAACACATCCATCACACTGTTCATTTCAAAACATCCGCATGTATTTCAGATTTTTGAAGAAATACATTGTACATTGATGGAAACATCTACTTCGTACATCAGCATCAGATGTTTTGCACAATAGAACAATCTCTTTACTGAATATTGGCAACGATGCATGTAACAGATCAAAACCATCTACATGAGCATCAAAGAATCAAAAGAATATAGGCTTGATCTGAGACAATTACACTTGTGCAGCACCACACTACGGATGCTCATGTAGCTCTACACATCCGTAGTGGAGGCACCGCGGCGACCGCCGGGGTGATGCGCCGCGGCGGCTCGACGACGGCAACGGGACGCCAGTTTTTCACCTTCTTCCTCGGCGCGTCGATCACCTGGATCATCCTCTGCTTCTTGGCGGACGCGGCATCCTCGTAGCCCTCCTGGAGCTTGCGCTTCGCCGCCGCAAGTTTCGCCTCGTCCACGAGCGCCGACGCTGTCTTCTTCCGCGGCGCCGTTGGCGCCGGCTTTTGGCCAGACGGCGGCGTGTTTGCCTTCTTGGCGCGATCAACCGCGGCGAGTGCAGAGGCAGTCTTGGTCGGCGGCGCCGGCGGCTTCCTGCTCAGGTGTTCGTCGTCCAGCGCCTTCCAGTTCTTGTAGAGCGCGGCGGCGAGGTCGCGCACCTGCTCCGACGAGTGCTTCCTCAGGCCGCTGATCGTCTTGCCGATCTTGCTCGCCTCCAGCGTCTTGAACGTCATCGGCACGGTTTGCAGCGCGCGGAGCAACTCGACCACGGTCTTCTCCGACGAGTTGGAGGTCGGCCTGCCGTCTTCTCCGATCTCGAGCTTGCTCTTGATTCTCTCAACCTCCTCGCCGGAGCCGGAGACCACGGCCATGACAGGTTTCTTGGCGCGTCGGAGTTCTTGCTCATCGCAGAGCCGAAACATATCCTCGAACGGGATGTCGCGGCCCGCGAGCTCCATGGTGGCGAAGCCGATGGCCTCGTCGAGCTGCTCGGCTCCCATGGAGCGAACCATCTCCCTCACCGCCGCCACTGCCTCTCCACCGGCCATGGCAGCGCGCGAGCGCGAGCGAGAGAGATCGCTCAGATTTCGCTAGTGGCGTTGCAGCAATGCAGGAATTGGGGATGGTTGGCACCAAATTTTTAGCGAAAAGGGAGGACGAACACGGTGTCTCTCCTCCGATTCGAACTCATGGCGGGGCGCAGACTCCGAGTCCGACTCTGACTCCGATTACGCGGGAAAACGCATAGTCGATTTAGAGCTAATTCGATTTCATCCAAGAAACAGAGCCGCGAGAGGAAGCAGAGCACTTGCTCGGAAGCGATCTCTCACTGCGTTGCTGCAATGGCCGCCGGCGGCGAGGCGATCCCGGAGGAGAGGTGGAAGGAGCTGGTTCTCTCCCTGGGAACCGAGCAGCTCGTCGGCGCCATCTACGTCGCCATCGACGACTTGTCCGGGCGCCAGCGCGACACGATCTCGCCGGAGCTTTGGCGGCGCCTCGGCGACCGCCGCGCCGCCTACAAGAATCCTTTCGCACGCGATGGATTCGGCTCCGGCTGCTCCTCCGCCGGTGAGGACGAGGTTGAGAGGATCAAGATCAAGCTCGTGGCCGTGGTCGGGGAAGACGGCGGCAACCCGAGGTCCGACTCGTCCTCCGAGGAGGCCGTGGTCGAGTTGCTCCGCGCGCTGCAGGCCGTGCCGATGACGTTCAAGACCCTGGAGGCAAGCAAGATCGGCAAGGCGGTCAGCGGCCTGAGGAAGCACTCGTCGGAGCAGGTGCGCGACCTCGCCGCCGCGCTCTACAAGAGCTGGAAGGCGCTGGTCGACGAACACCTGACCAGGAAGCCGCCGGCGCCGCCGACCAAGACTGCCTCCGCTCTCGGCGCGGCTGATCACGCCAACAAGGCAAACACGGCGGCGCCGAGGAAGGCAGCGTGCAACAAGCACAAGGAGGCGCCGGCGCTCCCACCGGAGATGGACGAGGCGAAGCTGGAGGCGGCCAGGAAGAAGCTCAGGGAGCGTTACAGAGACGAGGAGACGGCCAAGAAGCAGAGGAAGATACAGGTGATCGACGCGCCGGGGAAGGTGCAGCAGCGCCCCACCGTCGTCGAGCGGCGCGGCGTGGTGCGGCGCACGGTGGCGAGTCACGCTCCGGTGGCCGCTTTTGTCCGGTCGTAGATGGTGTTGTGGTGTGGTGGTGTAATTCTTGGATGAATACTACTCCACTCTGCTTTGCTTTCTGTAGATGGATGATTTCTTTTGCAAGTTCAGTCGTCCTGAATGCAGAGTAATTTTTGATGTAATAATGTACAAACTTCAGGTGTACTATGTATTACTAAGTCAGGTTATGTGAATTAAATAGCAAGGCTGATGTCCGAACAAAATTCTGTTGTATGTGGTTTCAGAAAATTCAGAAGCAGCCCATGTTGTGTATTAGAACTTCAGAGAATGTACATATGACTTGGCCAGACTGTGTGTATCCTGCATTTTCGCAAATATCTATCTGAGTGAGTATATCCCTAACTGGTTATTTGACTTATTTGGCCACAACCTGAGCATATATTTTGCTTAAATGCAAATACGTGAAGTAAAGTTGTGATAATGTAGATGTAGACGACTGCCTATCACAATTCCCTGGAAGAAAATCGAGTTTCCCCTGCAAGTACTTGGGAATTCCTTTGCACACAAGAAGACTTCGGAAAGTAGAGTTACAACCTCTCGTAGATAAAGTTGGATCAAGGATCCCTGGTTGGAAGGAGCGTTTCTTCACCTATGCAGGCAGGGAGGTTCTGGTTAAAACAACACTCTCTTCGACACCTATCTACCATCTCACAATCTTGCATAAGAATAAGTGGCTATATAAAAGGATTGATCGATTTCGGCGTGCTTTTCTATGGAAAGGAGATGATCCAGATAATGTCAGTTCGGGTAGTAGTCTCATTAACTGGCAGAACATTTGCAAACCTAGGAATTTGGGGAGCCTCGGTATTCTCAATTTGGAAAAATTCTCGCGAGCTTTAAGGCTGCGCTGGCTCTGGTTTGACTGGAAGGAAGATAATAGACCTTGGCATAACATGGAAGTGCCATGTGATGAATTGGACAGAGTGCTTTTTCGAGCTGGAACAGTCATTACCCTGGAAAATGAAAAGAAATGCTCTTTTTGTCTGATAACTGGCTTCAGGGTTGCTCACCTAAAGATTTAGCTCCAGGGATCTTCAACCTGTCCAGGAGAAAAAGAAACAATATGCACCTCAGCCTTCAAAACAACCACTGGCTGGCGATCCTAAACCCCATTACCACGATAAGTGAAATTGATGAACTGGTCCGGCTGGGTAGCCATTTGCAAGAAGTCATGCTCCTTGAAAATACCCCGATGACATTCGTTGGAAATGGACTCCCAATGGAGAATACTCAGCAAAGAGCGCTTATGTAGCACAATTCCAAGGTATGATTACTAACATAAACTTCTCTCCTCTATGGAAGGCCCAGGCGGAACCAAAACATCGTTTTTTCGGCTGGCTCATTTTGCATCATAAAACCCTAACGGCGGAAAACTTGCTGAGACGTCACTGGCCATGTAATTGGATATGCAGTCTGTGTACAAACGCTTTTGAAGATGCAAATCACTTGGCCAAAGAATGCAGCTTCACAAGAAATGTGTGGAATTTAGTATGCAGCTGGCTTGGTTACAATCTCTCCCCACAATCTTGGCAAGACACCCATTTTGAATTGGTAGGATTCCTTGATTTTTCTTGCAAAAGGAGATTCAGCAAAGAAGAAGATTGGGGCTCTGCTCACAACGTGGTGGCAGGTCTGGCTCGAGCGCAATCGTCGAATCTTCCATCATAAATGCCAAAGCGAATCACAAGTAGCTTGCACGATCAAAGAAAATATCGAATTAATTGAGCTTTCGATCTCTTCTCTCTCTTTAATAGGCTTTATGAGTTTATTTTCCTTTCTGGATGTCCCCTCTTTTCTTTGAACCTTGATGTTTTTCGTTTTGTCTGACTCTTTTTACTCCTTTTAATATATCCGGCAGAGCTCCTGCCGTTAATCTTTCAAAAAAAAAAAAGTCACAACCAGAGCTTTCGTGTGGCTATCATTTTGGTCATTACATTAGCTTGTTCGTGCCAATGTATGTTTGCATGTTGCATGAACAGATTATATATTTTTTGACAACCTGAATACTAACCTATGGATTTAATGGCATTTTGTACCTTCAAATCTCAGATCATGATAATTCATTTCTCTTTCTCTGTAATAATAAGAAGGCAGCTTCTGAAAATTCGGACGATTGGAACTGACGTCCGCTCAGGCTGTATGCCACCAGCCTAGCACTATCCACTATGGATGTGTAGAGCGTTGTGTATCTTCACAAGCAGTAGTGTCCAGTAATTTTTGATGGTCTCGTCGTCTCCTCGGCACGAGGGATTAGCTATTGTTTTGTGGTGTAGAAACACGGGCTCGTAACAATCATGCATCGTGTATGTAACGCGGCCAATGACATTCAGATACTTCACAAAACACACATCAATAGAACGTATTAACGCTAATCTACTTGCTCCTGTTATTTTCCCCAACAAGAGTTGGATATAAATTAAGATTTCAGTGGTACCCTTTTTAAACGGCTAAACGATGTATTTCGTGTGAAAATTTTTTATATGAAAGTTGCTATAAAATATCATATTAATCTATTTTTTAAGTTTATAATAATTAAAACTCATTCAATCATACGTTAATACCACTTCGTTTTAAAAAAAAACTTAATTTTATCTTCGGGAGAAAAGAACACCAGAGATAAAAATTACTCGAGACATCAATCTTGTGCCACGCGTGGACACAACATTCTTTTTTCTTTGAGACTCGAAGGAGATGCATGTAAAAAGGAAATTTGAAGTCGATGCCGGCTTGAGCTGGTTTTGTAATAGTCAAATTTGGGCCATGTTTAGTTCCCCTAAATTCTCAACTTTTCATTACATCACTTCAAAAACTTTCCTACACATAAACTACCAACTTTTTCTTTAAACTACTAATTTTCTTTCAACTTTTCAGTTTTTCCACCATGTAAACACAGCCTTGATACCATACTAAATTTAGCTTTTATGAGAAAGATCAGAGCCTTCACGTTAGGTGCGCATGACCAGACAATGAATTTTGGTCAGACAATAGATGTCCAACCGGTCTGAACTCCTGAGTCTAGGCCGTGTTTAGTTTATCCTATTTCGAACTTTTCATCACATCATATCACATCAAAAACTTTGCTATACACATAAACTTTTAATTTTTTTTTTTCAAACTCCTAACTTTCTTTAAACTTTCAACTTTTTTTTGAACTAAACACACCCCTAATATTGTATTTCTTGTGTTTGCTTGTCTGAGGCCAGGATTTATCGATACTAATAAGACATGAAGTCCTGCGGATGCAAAATCCCCACCTTTAAATATTGGGGTCAAGTCCGATTGAAGGAATAACCAATCAATCGTTAAAATTCAGGCTGTGAAAAATTCAGGTTAAGGTTGCACCAATCAATCGTCAACATATATAAGGTTTGATGTATTTCAAGCTAAGGCTGTGTTTAGATGATGGAAAAGTTAGGAAGTTGGAAAAAAGTTGATAGTTTATATGTGTAGAAAAGTTTTCGATGTGATGTGATGTGATGGAATGTTGGAAATTCGGGGGACTAAACACGGCCTAAGGTTGCACCTTTTGTTTAGAGTTTGCAATTGATATATGATGTGACATACTTATTTTCTACTGTATGTGTATCAAATGTCAAATGCCAAAATGTTAACCGATAGTTGCATCAAAAGATATTTCCAAAATCTCAATGCCACTCCTTTTTTCATATTGGTTGGATCATTAGAATCACCTAGTAATGAAAAACTAATTTTAGGAGAATACTTTTATTCTTTTACTCTTAGACGTTTAATTGCAAGTAAAAGTCAAGGTAAAAAAAATAAATATAATAAAAAACCCATAAAATATTTTAAAATCGATTTTTCAAATTTTAAATTTGGCTGGAGCTACCCGAAATCATCCTATTTCGTTTTTTTTACTCTTTTACCCTCCGTAGAACCCTATCAAATTGTCCATCTTCCCCAAACACCGCAGCCCCCCGACCCCGATTGATCGCTCGCCGGCGGCATTGGCCAAGAACTAGCAGCCGCGCAGCGGATGCAAAGCCTCTCCCGCTCCACCCTCCTCGGCCTCGTCCGGCGCCTTCGCTTGTCCTCCCCTCCATCCCCCGCGCCCCAACCGCGCCGCCTCCTCTTGACCGTCTCCGCGCCGCCGCCGACTGTCTGTTGTTCTCGTCCGGCGGCCGCGCCAGGGCGAGATGCTCGGACGATGGCGGTGGCCCTGGCGGCTTCTCTCGATCGATCCCTGGGCCGTGAATCCCGGTCTGGTTTCTTGTCCTGTTATGAGATAGATCTGCATTATTTTTTCTTCTGTTGGGTGGTTTCTGGTTCTCCGTGAATGAATGTGCGAGGGCCATGCGCGTCGTAGTGAGTTTTGGATTGGGTTCGTACGTAGCGTACTTCTAATTTGGGGGAATTTGTTTTAACCATGACCCATAAGGCTGTTCGCATTGTTCTGTTTTTTTGGAGGCAAATTAAGAAAATGATTTAATTCCACATATGATCCTAACAAGAAGGATCTGAAAATTAAACCAATTCAGGTAACCAAATCATGATATCGAGTTCAAATTTAGGTGAATGACTGCGTTTTCATTTTGTTGTATCTTACTCCCTCCGTCCTAGTCAAACTTTGATCAAGTTTATTGAAAAATTTAGCAACATCTAACATACCAAATAGTTTCATTAAATCTACATTGAATATATTTTGATAATGTGTTTCTTTGTGTTGGGATGCTACTATATTTTTCTATAAATTTGATCAAACTTAAACAAGTTTGACAAGAAAAAAAAAGTCTAAACGACTTATAATATGAAATGGAGGCAATAGTATATATGATTTGGTTGCTTTAGACTGAAGAGTTAGTTACTTATGCTCTCTGTTAATAGATTTCGTCATGGATGGAGGAGTCTGACCAGCAGCTCTGAGGAAAAAGGAGCGCTGAAAGATGTACCAGCCGCTGCCATGCTGAAGAATAGAAATGATAACGAGAAGAAACGGAGTAGGAGGAGGAAGCCTGGAATAACCATCCTTAAGAATAGCGGACACCGTGATGGTTCTATATTTAAGGGCAACCGTGGCTGGAAAATAGACTTCCGTATTGCAAACCCTGATGAGAGTAAGTAGTTTAAATTGATGTATTTTCTTTTTGCGCTCTTCATATTTTGGTATACTTCCTTATTATAAGAGTCAAACTATGCACTATGATTTAGTGCCCTTCTGAAGGGAGTAGGCTACAGTATGTAGAAAATCACATGTGCACAAAAATCTCAGTCTGTGTTCACCTAGGTGCTAGTTGGTCGATGACCCACTGACTAGGGACTAGTCCGACTAGTTGGTGACTAGTCGGCGCTTCCAATATGTTGAACAATAAACCACAGAAGCAGCTACCTTATCTGACAACATATCTTCAAACTATTGAGTACTGACAATTGATGATTAAATGAAATATAAAACTTAGATTTGATAAACGGTGCGATGTGAAGGCGAGAGAGGGTGTGGCGGCACTTGGCTGCTCCATACAGGGCCAAAGGAGGGAATAAAGGGACCGTCTTAACCCTAGGAACCATCCGCCCACTCTTATCCTGCTTGTTTGGCCCAAAATTTTTAGCATGTGCTACTTTTTTATTTCCTAGTTGGCCCATTGAACTGTCTAGTCACTAAATCATACTGACCGACTAATCGGTCTGACTGATTCACTGAATCAAGGCGGGTTGGTTTCGACTACTAACTAGTCACCGATTAGCCAGCCTAGTTGGTTGACTAGGTGAACACTTGTTATGGGCATGGGCCTGGCCCATGTAACAGTTTAGGCATGATAAATTAGGAATAAGTCACATAAATATAGGAGATTACCTAGTTTGGAAAGAGATGAGGTTTATTAGAAAGTTAGAGATAGAGATTGGTTTGGTTTATATAATACTAGAGACTAGTTCCTTAAGTGAATCTGTCCTCCCTATATATAAAGGGACCCCATGTACTCTATTATCAATCAATCAATGAATCTCTAAAGTTAGCCCTAAGCCTCAGAGCCTCTTTTAGCTCAGCAGGGAGAAGCCCTGCCTCTGCTATTAGAGGGCGAGCGCCCTATCCCCGGGTCTTAGGACCCTTACCCTAGCCAATCCATAACAACACTGATATCAGTTAATGTCGTGTATTCACATGCTGAAATTTTTTATGTCCCTCACGTTTAACACATGTCATCAGCTCATCGGTCATAGGAGAGGTAGGCAATCATGAGGTGCCATGGCACAGCTGCCATAGCAGCCCAAAGATGGCTTAGTAGTTAGTACTTCAGTGCAGAGTTTTGTGAAACATTTTGCCTTTCATACATGGGATTAAGTCAGTTTTTTCACTAGGCAATGGCTTTATTTATTTATGAACATAAGTAGGGAAAAGTGTAAACTACTGTTATTTCAATATTTCTCTTGTTCTGATTACTTATTTAACTATGACTTAAATCTCTGGTGAAGCCCAGTTCGAGGCCATGATGCTGTCAGATCCTGGAGATTGCAAGCCAGATGAAATAGCATGTGTTATGCACAAACCATGTCCCATGCTGCAAATTTTTTCATTGGAATTGGCTAAAACTTCCATTGATCGTTTTCCAGTTGAGTTGTATGGATACATAGCAGTGCGGGATCTCATGGATCCACTGCGCAATTATGTTGTCCTTCGCAGCAGGGATGATACAATTGCCGTGAAGCAGGTAAGCATCTGCACTTATCTGCAATTATGTTAATGTACTTCATTCATTTTACAACATGTGCCAAAAACTAACAAGGTTATAAATAAAATGAGACATGCATATCATGACATATTACAACATTTAATCTCCTTTACATCCTTATGATTTGAACAGACAGTGGAATACTGGCAACACTTATCCCTTTCCATTTTTAAGGCTGGATACAATTTTGCAACATTGTATTAAGTATGTTATTGGACTCAGTCTGCACTCTTGATTTACTAACTAATTAGACAGAAAATCCATATGTGGTTGAGCAGTGGATATTCATATTACATAAACTTTTATGGTTTTACCTATTTTTGTTTTGGTCTACTAAGTTATAACTGAAAAAAATCCACTATAGACTATAGTAGTACAGCGATTATATCATGGAACCAGTTAAGGTGCTAGTTGTTTTAACAAAACAAAACATCTATCGGAGTAAGGACAATAGAAAAACCTGTCATTTCCTCTCTAGCGGTCGTTTGGAGAAGAAATCCCTTGTTTTCCTCGCGTACACTTCCCGAAGTGTTAAATGATGTTTTTTTTTGTAAAAAATTCTATAGAAAAGTTATTTAAAAAACACATTAATATTTTTTTCAAGTTTGAAATAATTAATACTCAATTAATGATGTGCTAAGGTCTCACCTCGTTTTGTGTATCTTCTCAATCTTCTCTTTTCCCCTCTTCTCGAACATAGCATATGATACATGAATTTGAATCATCACAATGTCTTTTCTCTCGTACCAGATATATTGCACATACAGTTGAGTAATAGGGATTTGTAATAAAAAAATGAATAAATTATCGGGGAGAATATGTAATCACTTTCACACCCTTCGACACATAATAATGATTGATAATGCCATGTTGTTGGCATTATTATCTGATCATAGAGGGTTTGTTTGGTTGCTAGCCTGGCTCGTATGAGCCATCCAGGCTGATCCTAGCCTGAATGAGTAGGTGCAAGGAAAGTTGTTTGGTTGACGTATCACTTGAGACGGGATGAAGTGAGATTTTGTTTGGTTAGATGCATGAGTGGTGAGTTTGGTTACCTCTTTTTGTTGGGGGTGAGTTTACCCCCTTTTCAATCTACAACTGGTTTTTAACATGATAAAATGCAATATACTAGTGAAATCCATTGCATAGTTAACACCTAATCAGTTTTTTTTTTAAAAAAATAACTAGTTGCCCTTCGGTGTATAATAAATGAATTGTAGTATCTTTCAGTGTGCTCAATACAGGACGCATATCTTTAACTGATTTGAGGAAAAAGAGGAAAAAAACAAAAACAAAAAAAAATTCTTAGCGCGTGGATGTCGTCGTCCCCAACGCTTAAACTGCCGGTAGAGGGGCCCTGCGGCGCTGGTCACCGCTCCCCTCCACCGCTGGTGCCGGTCGCCGTTCCCCTTCCCCTCGGCCATGGCGCCAATCTCCGCTCCCCTTCCCCTCCACTGCCATGCGTTTTGTCGAACCCCTTGCCTACCCTCCACTTGCTGCCATCGGTGCTCAGATCCACAGCAGGCTGCAATCCGATGGCTGTAGAAGGGAGTGAAGAACGGCGAGCCAGCCATGGAAGACGGCGCCGGCGACGAGAGGAGGAAGACGGTGTTGGCGACAGCGGTGGTGCCGCTTCAGTTTCCAGATCCGGTGTCATTCATCGAGCTCATCGTCCCTTCAACATAAGTGCAGTGTCCTCCGACGAGCTCCTTCGTCCTCCCCAGCCAGCAAATGTCATGGGCTTTAGGCCGGGCATCCTAGGCTCATTGGATAGGATTAGGGTTTGTTAGGATTAGATAAGGTTGTTAGGATTAGATTAAGTAGTCCTCCATCTATATAAGGAGGGATCCTATCCCAGGTCAGTTAGGCATTAGATCAAGATTTATCTTAGTGCCCATCGGCCTGCCTTCTCAGTGCGACGGAGAGCGTCGCGCCGTTTAGGTTCAGGACCGTTCTATGTTATTTCATCTACTATAATCCAATCTATCCCCATTCATCCCGATTCTTCTCCACATAATCCTTGCTCATGACAGCAAACCTTCTGGATCTGCTCTCGCATCCTCGAGGCAAAGGAGGAGAGGGCCTTGAGAGGAGAGGAGAGAGGAAGAGGAGGAGCGCGCTGCAAATGGAACCGGAGAGGTGAGCGGATTGCTCGTGGGTCACGTGCTCGCACCCGCTCCTGCATCCGCACAGCCAGGCTTAGTAGCGAAGCTCACTCCTCGCGTTTCTGTCGGGCCTGGCTCGAGAGTGTATTTTGCATGTGTGGAACCAGGCTGAGATCTCCATGCAGGCAACCAAACAGCTGGAATTTGCATGCGCGGGTGCGAGCCAAGTCCCATGCAGGGAACCAAACACACCCAGAGTGATCCATCTAAATGCTGCTAGCCTGCTAGGTGTCTAACAGGATACATTGAACAATGCTCGAATTTCTTGTCAGATTTGGTAGTGTCTGTTCTTCAGCAATCATTTAGTACAGGGATCTTGTCCAAGCCCAAATTGAAAGCAAAAGTACTGATCCTTAAAGGAAGTCAGCACCAGAATCATAATTAAATATGAGAAGCATAATAAAACCAGATTTGGTAGTTATGAAAATCAGAAAATTATGGAAAACAGAACTCAGGCCTTTTCTTTTTCTGGCCTGACGGCTACAAATTATTCTCATAAGGAAAATTTGAATCTGAGAATTGAATTCACCAGCAACTAGTGCAATATTGGACACATGTTTTACGAGGATTACAATAGGGAGCTCAGCAGAAATACTGCACTTCTCCTTCACACTTTCTAAATATATATGCACTGTAGTAACAGGTGGAAGAACAAGAAAACAATTTTCGTTGCAAAAAGTCTTATCCGAGTCAAGTAAGGTAAACAATCCTTATCTGGATATACATCCGCGTAGAAAAATCGAAGTGATTTTTGAGTCATACATTTCCATGGCCCCAGAGACTTGTGGTACTCAACAGGTCCTCATTCACATAACAAAGTTCTGAGCCCATAGAGAGTTGGATATTCCTCTTAACTGCATACCTTTATAATTGAAACATCATAAAGGAAGTATTTAGCTTTCGATATTTCTTACTTTGCTATGAAGAGCTACTAAAAAATTGTAATTATGTAGGGTTCTCTCATCGAAATGACTGGACCCAAGCGTGGCATAAAATTCTGTTCATCTGCCCTAATTGAGTATGATATGAGAATCAAGACAGGAGAACAAGAAGAGGATGACATACAGCTGATTGACGGTGTATTAGGCATCTTTGATGATCTAAGCAAGCCATCGTGTAAACCGTTCAGAAGTCGCATTGATGGAGTTGGTGGTGCAGTTGACATCACCGTTGGACTGCTTCCCAGTGCAGTGGAGGCCACATTTGAAGTTGCCATATCAGAAGTCCAAAGTTGTTTCGATCTCACCGTGTGTTCTTATGCTGGTGGGTTAAGCCAAGAATTTAAGATCTTTCAGGGCACTATTGCTGAGTCATGTGGCTTGAGAAGGTCCGTGGTTGCTGTAATGTTGGATGGTATGTTGCACCTGAGGTTCATAGCGCGGAGAAAAGGCTCTAAACGGGATCATGAAATCGCTTGTTCAATCAGAGGAAAGAAACATGGAAGTTCCACCCACCAGTTAAATACTGAGCTCGCTTCCTTCTTGGTCAAGGTGAATTGGTCGACATTGCCTATGTAAATTCCTTATCTTTTCTGTTATTCCTTAAATTTTTGTTAGAAGAGATAACCTGCTTCATCCCGTTAATGCATCTTTATCGATGGTGGATGTTTGAAATGACCATTTTAATTCCCATGAACGAATTAATCAGACCAGCAAAATTTGCTCAGTAGTCACTAGATTGTAGTTTTGATTCATGGTTAAGAGCCTAAGAATATGTTGGACTGAGCCCTATTTTTTCGCTTATACTTATACTTATCAGGTAAAATTTGAATTTTCAACCTTAAATTTGCAGTTGATTTTGTTTTTTTTCCATTGTAGTTTATTTTTCAGTCTTTGCTTTTAGATCGTTAAGAACACATATATAAAAATTTTATTCACATTATTTTTCGTTTGTAAATATGAGGAATACGCCAAATGATGAGGCTTCAATATATGTAGAGCACAATTAATATATTCTACTAATACTACAGATTTACTACTAACAATACCGGGGGTACAGAAAAGAACCTTTACTGAACTTGATGGAGATTAACAATAACTTGACCAATCTGAATTGAACAATATTTCTGCTCTAAAAGGTTGAAACTAACATGTACTTAAGTCACTTGTTTTACGACCACCATGCTGACCTATAAAGTAGGCCTAGTTCTTCGCAACTGATGAAGATGAAGATAAGTATTAAATAAGGGTACACAAAATGAGAAAGCCATTCACGTATGATTAAAATTTAGTTTTAGTTATTACAAACTTAAAAATGGATTTATTTGATATTTCAAAATAACTTCTATATAAAAAGTTTTCGCACAAAACGTACCATTTAGTAGTTTTAAAAAAATGCTAATGGAAACTGAAGTAAAATCTATATCTTAATAGGCAAAGCTCCAACAGAACTATTTAATCTTGAAACTTGCAAGCAAGAGATGCACAATGAATTAGGCAAGACATAAGAAATTGCGTGAAGTCAATGAAATGATGACCGAACCGAGCGATTTCCAAGGCTGTAAAAATTAATGAACTAGCAGCAACACATCTGTAGCAAGAGTCAAAGTGTGGTCCATCAGAACTAGTCAAACTCAGGTGGCCAATTGGCGCGGACTGTGGTAAAAATAATTATTCACAATGCTCACCAATGATTCTCATCATCTAACATTATGGATTTCAAATTTTATCTATGTAATTTGTTTTTGAAAGGGAAGTGTACTTTTAACCCAAGAGTGGATGTCTCCTCATGTACCTTTACTTCTCAAATATACTACTCCATCCGGTTTTATTTTAATTGACGTTTTAGACAATGACACAGTCTACAAGATATATCTTTGACCTTATTTTTCTATTATAATATATATAATAAATAAATATATGTTTACTTTTATTATAGTGCTTTAAAAGATAAATCTATGTTGTTCTAGTTCAATTAAACTAAATATTTTTAAAGTTATTGATGGTCAAAGTTATAAAAGTTTAACCTCAACCTTATCTAAAATGTCAATTAATTTGGAACCGGAGGGAGTACGAAAGAACCTAAAAAGATCATTAGCGTCTACTGCTCCAAGAAATCCAATATATGCCAATGTTTTGAGGAAAGAACCTAAAAAGATAATTAGCGTCTACTACTCCAAGAAATCACCAATGTTTTGAGTGATCAGTAGCAGTTCAAACAAAACAATTGATATAATGGGCATGATCATATAGCTACAAGATCCCCAGTGTGAGCGACTAGCAAGATACACCTAGTTCGCTTTAAGCCTATTATGATGTGTGCTATATATATAGCTTAGCTATCATTACCCTCGAGGTGTAGATCGAGGTCCCATAACTTATTTTAGCGTGTCATTTTGGTTTTAAATCGCTATAACCACTTCGGGATCCTACATGTCACGGGCGTGGCATACCACACGGACATTAACATAGTACCATCACTCATATGCACTCATTGCCAATGGGCCCAACATACGTAGGTTTTTTTCCTCCTCCTTCTCTCCTTCCTTGTTCCTCTCTCTCCCGCTTTCATGGTGCGCTGCAACAAGGAGGACTAAGGTGGTGTCAGTGTAGCCTTCTCGAGTAGTTCGGTTCAAGTCGGAGGTTGGCGTGCTCGTGATGGTCGTCACTGACGCATTGTCGTGGTGGTTGCCACCTACGCGGGCTTGAGTGTGAGCTTCTCTGCGCTGAGTTGCTCCCCCAACACAAGCTTGAGCTGAGCTGCTCCGTCCCATTCCAGTCCATCACCAACGGCTAGATTCGATGAGCTTAACTTCAGATCTAGGAAGCTCAAGTCTTGATCCATCATCCGGAGTGGGGAGAGAAGCTCGAGATTGTCCCCGGTGGCGTACCTAGGATTTTTTTATGGGTGGTCCAAATTATATCTCTTAAATATTCTAAATACTAACAAGATTAGAAGTATAAATTAATCAAATGTGCATCTAAGTATAAGTTGACCGACTGTGCATCATAATTTACTAATAAGGGAGTTATTTTTTTCTTTATGTATATATGCATTGGGCTAGGATTTTTTTGGTGGTCCCAGGACCACCCCATAGATCCGCTTATGATTGTCCCACCCCAGTTCCATGTTGCCAAGTTTGTCATTGTCCCCCGAGCTTAAGTGTTGGCGACCTCGTCCTTGCCTCTTGCTTCGCATTGCTGAGATCGTCAACAAGGTGAACGGCAACGACAGCCGATGCAAGGTCGAACCACCGCGCCTTCCACGTGGCCCGTAAGGCTAGGTGCCACACCTCGCCCGGAGGTGGAGGTCCTGCAGGCTCCCTGTTAGCTGCACGCCCCATTGGACCGTGAGCGTGGCTGCGTCCGGGAGGCATGAGATGGGCCCGAAGCGATAGTGCATGCTTCGGGGAGGGCATGACGGTGAAGGTATCGACGCCATGCTAGCATGAGTGAGTGGGGAACCAAAGGAGTGAAGCAGAAGGGAAAACAAAGAAAAAATGGGGAAAAATATCCTATGTCGTGCTCATTGGTAGTGATAGTGAGTGTAGATTAGTAATAGAGCCACATTAGTGTCCATGTGTGGCATTTCATATAGCACCACATAGGATCCGAGAGAGGTTGTGGTCATTTGAGACTGGAATTACACATTCATATATGTTCTGTTACTTAGATATGCATTTTGTGAGTACAAGAACCTAGATAACACATACGAACAAATTTAGAAACTGTCCATGAATTGTATCCGAATACCATCTATTTCCCCTTGAACTGATATTCAAAGTTAAAACCGCACCGTCAATATGACCATGCTGCCTATTGATTTTTAACCTAACCTCGCCATGTCTCACATTCCTGACACTTGTCACTTGACAATGTGAATGTGAACATATACCTGATCACCAACACTATTACACTCGGGTATCATATACTCCCTCCATTTTTTTATTTTTTTAATATATAATGTTTTAAGATACGTTTGACCATTTATCTTATTAAAAAATTATACAATTATCATTTATTTTATTATGGTTTGATTTATCTTCGAATGTTCTTTAGTATGTAATTTTTTAATATTCATAAAAAAATTAAATAAGATGAATGATTAAACGTTTGTAAAAAAGTCAACCACGTCCTATATTAAAAAAAGACGTAAAGCATCGCTACCATTGAACATGGCTAGTTTTAGAAAAGATGGCCTGGTCTCCGTCAGAAAAAAAAAAAAAAGAGCCTGGTCTCTTGTGATTATTTTGGGACCGTTAGTTCCTGCAAGAATCATCTACTATCCCGACCTTGCACTTCATAACATGTGAATTTATATATATTGATTGGATCTAATTTGGGTATTGCTGCATGTAGTTAATTAGAACTAGTAAATGATCCTTGGATCATTCATCACAGGACAAGTACTGTCGGCAGAGAAATTAAGGCCGGATATATGGCGTTGGATTGATTGGATGAGGAAATTGACTGCATAGGTGTGTGAAAAAAAAAGGAGACCTAGATCGTTGATCCCATGTAAGAAAAACTAGGAATTCTATGTTCCATGGGCCAGAGAATTTTTTAAACTTTCATCAAGGATTCAAGGGAACTTCGCTTTCCACACTTGTAGCATCTGCTTCCTGCATTGACTATAAAGCCCACTTGATTTCATTAGTACCCTCTTGGAGAATAGACCCATCTAGTAAACTCAGAAGCTCCAACCAGAGAACAGCATCACTTTGAGGGATAAGATCGCCTACTCTGAGTGGACCTGTGCTCGTTCATCCCAATATACTCGGCCACACTATCACACAAGTATAATGTATTGTATCTCTAGCAAATGCAGACGTGGCAGGAGTGTTTGTTTCCAATATATATGAAGCACACATCATGTGAGAACATAGTATCAGCCCCAATTTTTTTCGCTTTGTCGTTAATGCGAAATCTTTGTCACAATTAATATTTTTCGATGAATAATTGGCTTTGCAAATGAATTGATTAATGGAATTGGTATTTTGTGATAAACAATTGGCTTTGCAAATGAGTTGATTAACAGGATTGGTTTGGAAATATGTATGAATGTTGGTGTGAGTGCGTGGGACTAATATGGGTCAGGTTGTGATATCTGTGCACATAAATAGTTGTTTTGTTTGATTGTGTGGTGTGAGGATCGGAACCATGCTTAGATACGTATCCGGTTAGGATACCATTTGAAAAGGTGATTAGAGTTAGTTTTTTAGGAGGTTAATTTCGGTCAGAGGTGAGACCGAGACAAGATTCAGCGAGGAATTGAGATCCAAATGATCAAGAACGCCGGATGATGAAGTTTTACAACAAGCTTTACAAGGTGTATGTGCAAGTATGGTGTTCGCAAAGAAAATTGGTAGAGAAAAATTGAAGAAAACTAAATTGGGGAAAGAAGTGCTACAGTACTCGAGGTGCTGTAGCGGAGGTACTGTGGCACGCAGTTCTTGGATGAACGTGGTATCGATGTATGCAGGTGTGCAGGTCCGGGCAACAGCAGTGGCGCCTATCGGCCAGAGCGTCTCGGTGACAGGCAGGCCAGGAGAGGCAGTCTGATCCGGAGTAGGATTGCTTGCGTGACTGAGATTTGTCTTGCATACATTTGCTTCATACGCTATTGGGAAAAGTAGGTTTATTTTACGGATCGGGGACTTTCTAAATCTTAAAGTAAAGGAAAGACTCATGATCGAAGTACCAACCACTAACTGTGAGGAACCTTCTCTGTTTTATTAACTAAGAGGGAATTAGCATCTTAATTTCTTGAATGGCTACCCTTGCCAAAAGGGTACCATTGGTATCATAATTTACATGTAACGAGTATAGTTTAGTGGTAAAAGTGTGATTCGTTCTATTAATAACTGAATTTGAAATAATATACTTAAGGCGACCTTAAGTTTTTTATATTCCGATGAAAACTTTAGTTCTTAGAAAGGATTTACTTCTTTTTCTCTCAATAGCATATTGAGGAAGAATATACATTTTCGTGATTTGTACCCAAAGACTAATTGAAATTGCATCCAAAAAACAAATAGGATTTGGATTATGAGTACAGAGTCGCGAAGCATAATTTTGCATTGGATTAAGGATTCCAATTTTTAAAATATGAGTAAAGGATCTATGGATGAAGATACAAAAAAATTTATTTCCAATCGTAACTAAATCTTCTTTTGTTAAAAAAGGAAATGGAAGCCAAATAGCTAAAAAACGGTAGTTTTGGTTTACTAGAACCATCAGCATATTGTTTTAGCTCGGTGGAAACCCAATTATTTTCCTCAGGATCTCTTAAATGAAATTAGGGAACAAAGTAATAATTAACTAGATTAGATAGATTTAGGCAAATTTCTATCTCCTACTCTTTAGGGATCATCTAGAAAGCAGAGAGCCTTGGTTCCATTCAGACAAAAAAGCTGACTTAGATGTTAAGTGGTGAGAATACCTATAAAGGAGCCGAATGAAATCAAAATTTCATGTTCGGTTTTAAATTAGAGGCATTAATAATAATCAACCAACGTCGACTATAACCCCTAGCCTTCCAAGCTAACGATGTGGGTTCGATTCCCGCTACCCACTCCATTCTGTATAGGCTGTGTTTAGTTCGTGTGCCAAATTTTTTTTTGAAGTACACGGACACACATTTGAAGTATAAAAAGTAGACTAATAACAAAACAAATTACAGATTCTGCCTGTAAACTGCGAGACGAATTTATCAAGCCTAATTAATCCATCTTTACCAAATATTTACCGTAGCATCATATTGTCAAATCATGGCGTAATTAGGCTCAAAAGATTCGTCTCGCGATTTACATGTAAACCGTGCAATTGGTTTTTTTTTCTGTCCACATTTAATGCTCCATGCATGTGTTCAAACATTTGATGTGATGGAAAAGTTTGAAGTTTGAAGAAAAAATTTTGAATCTAAACAAGGCCTAGGATTTCGGTTTGGATGAATTTGGAAATCGATGGTTTGGTGAAATTAGGAGTTCAAAGTAGAAATTACGAATAGAAGGTTTTAAAGTATAAATAGAGAGAGGTTATGCTGAACCACCTAAAAATCTCTTGCGTCCAAACTGCTGCATCTGGAATATTATCAGTGCCAATGCCTTTGTTTGTATCACCACCTAAACAAGGCGAACTGAGTGAGGATTTTTATTTTTTATGGGGGATCGTGAGTTGAGTGATTTTTAGATAAAGGCTGTGAAGGTTGATAATATATATGGACTTATGCCATCCAAAATTATCGGAGCCATCAATATTGTTTGCAAACAGATAAATATATAGCTAGCTTTGCCTACTCAGAATACATCTAGATGAAAACCTATATAGGCAGCCAACTAGTAAGAAAACTAAATTATTATTCTTATATGTGATTTAGCTAGTAGAACTGACAAGAGGTCTACATTATATACTCCCATTCCCATATTCTAGCCTTCAAGTGTGTTGTTTGCTTCAATAGTAATTCATGGGCACATAACTTGGCTCTTCCTTTCGCACAACTTGTATTGGACTTTGCGAGGATTGCCTTAATAAAGCCTCTTGCTGTTTTTGGTTGCCTTCCACTTTTCTCCATGGATAGACCAACGCAACAAGCTATGTGCATACTCCCTCCGTCCCAAAAAAAAAAAAGACAAACCCTGAATTTCCGTGTCAAATTTTGACTGTCCGTTTTATATGAATTTTTTTTATAATTCGTATTTTCATTGTTGTTTGATGATAAAACATGATTAATATTTTATGCGTGACTTGTCTTTTTATTTTTTTTCATAATTTTTTCAAATAAGACGGACGGTCAAACGTTGGACACGGAAACCAGGGTTTGTCTTTTTTTGCGACGAAGGGAGTATACGATTGGTCCCTTTCGTATACTGAAGTATGATATACTGATACTACCTTTGTTTTTTTAATATGTGACATTGTTGACTTTTTAACAAACATTTAACCATTGTCTTATTTAAAACTTTTGCGTAAATATAAAAAAAGTTAAGTCATGTTTAACGAATATTCGACAGTAAATCAAGTCATGATAAAATAAATAATAATTACATAATTTTTAACTAAGACGAATGGTTAAACATATCTTAAAAAACAATGACGTTATATATTAAAAACGGAAGATGTACTTAATTAGATCAGAGGGGAGAACCGCCACCGGGAGTAAGCCCTGATGCCAACGACCAGAAACTGAATGCGAAAATTGACTATCAACGATCGATGCTTGAGAAAATTTAATATCGACGAGTTTGTGCTATCTAGGGTATAATAAACGCGGTCATCTATTTGCAGTTTAGCTAGACTGAGTCTAGTGGTGCGGCAAGTCCCTGTATAGCAACCTAACCTTTGAACGGAAAATCCATTCACTAGAGATAAAATCGCAAGCCCACAAGAAACGTTCACTTCGGTGTGCTTTCGGTATAAATTTAACGAGAAACTTACCACCGATAACGTTTGTTTTTTTCTGTATATATATAAACAGTAAGAACGTGGTGAACCTGGTAAACAAACAAGAGAAAATCCCTTGTATACCCCTGAAATTTTACGTAATCCCTTCTATACCCCTGAATTTTCCTTACTTCCTTGTATACCTCCAAAATTTGATTTTGATCCCTTGCATACCCCTCCCGTCAGTTGACCGTTAGTTGACCGTCTATTTTCTATAAAAATGACCATTTTAACCTTGGATGAACAAAGAAATTCATGAATTACATTATTAAAAATATAAAAGCTTCTCGCATGAGACTATTATACTTATGAGTTTGTTGTGCAATGCATTATTTATCCCAAAAAATATTTTTAGATAATAAAATAAAAAATACATATTTATTTTTTTTATAAAAAAGTCATAAAAATGAGGAGCATTCAAATAAAGATAGGACTACCAATGTTCACAACATTTTTTTTATAAATGCTCCCGATAAAAAAAATCTATTATCCTATTAAAATTTCAAATAAAAATTTTAATTTATTATATTTATTTTATTTTCAAAATTTATGTCAAAATTTTCTGCACTAATTATTTAGTCTCATTAGTTTTATAAAATGCACATGCTGTGCAATCAAACAAAATTTTCAATTGTTTTTGAAGCTTACATTTAAACCTAAAGCATCAAGGGCAAAAAGGACATTTGCAACCAAACGTAACAGTGAAATAATGGAAAATGTAACGGTAGGGGGCATGGAAGGGATCAAACTGAAATTTCAGGGGCATAGAAGGGATCGGGTAAATTTCAGGGGTATGGAAGGGATTGAGTGAGTTTTCAGGGGTACACAGGGAATTTACTCAACAAACAAATAGATAGGTGGTCTTTCTGGAAATGTTAAAAAAAAGTTCTCCATCGCATCTTGGTCACTAATTATCAAATTAGTGGTTTATATATGTGCGTCTCTTTCAAGATTTTAAAACTCTTAGTGATACTAACTACTTGTATACGCAACTATCCCTTGACACTGACAGGGACATCTAAGGGGCATTCTTGTCATTTCTTGGCTTGTTTGTTCTAGGTGGTATTCATGGAATGGCGTTAGAACTCAATTGGGTGTGGGTACACTCATGTGTTTGTGGCTTTACCACACTTGTTATCCTTTTGCCGTCCCGTTGCTTTTACCACTTCAGCGACCCTTCAACACTTCATCAAGCTTCCTTACTCATGTGGCTTCATCTATTTCATCCTTCTTCCGCTATGGTGCTTACCTAAGTGGCTCTGGTTGTTTCACCATGCTTCGCCCCACAATCTTGATTGTTTCGGCTGCTCGGCTGAAAGCCTCATGACCTGTCTCCAACAGACATAAACATCGGATCTAGAATATCATTTTTTTCTAACTATCCACGTAAGCGTAATCCCTAAAAAGGTGATCCATGTCTTCAAAAAACTCTGTGCAAAGAGAGCATATTCCATCACAAAGCCATGCAATATCGAATGAGAAGGAGGTTCACTGTCGTTAACATCTTATATATCTTTAATGCACTAGAGGCATTCAAGAACTCTTTTTTTTTTTGCGGGAAAGCATTCAAGAACTCTTAACTAGCTACAAATCTAGATTGCCGGATTGGAAATACTATAGAGTTACATTTTCTCAGTAATAAAATCAGTCTAGCCTGTGCATCAGATGTATTCGGTGTCATAAAGAACTCAAACAATTGCCAAATTGCGACGGAAAAAAGCCAGCCAGTTGAGCTTAGAAAACAAACACTTGCCCGCAGAGAACTACAAATAACCATTTGCAGTTTAATTTAATCTGAAGTCATGTTATCTCCGATCCAGTCCCCATCCATGCATTCACGCGGAACCAAACGAGAATAATCAGGGTTTATATGTAATTTAGGATAGTACTACATCACGTACCAGACCTTGGAAACTTAATTAATTGGCAACCACACGTACTACGTACTTATTAGCCAACTAATTAATGGCTGGCTAGATGACTCTGCCGACTTCCCTCCTAGAAAACCAAAATAGTATCCACACTGACACAGCAACTTGGCCAGCTAGGAATTGACGAGCGATGCCACCCGTATTGGGAAAGTACACGTGATACACCTTAGATCTCGTTCCAGGTCCTTCTTCCACCATCCGACAATATTACTTATTTATAATTTGTTTTCCGCATATGCTTCATATCAATTGATAAACTTGATATATCAATGGCTAGTTAATTCAAATACAGGAAAAAAATAATTTATTAACTGCCAAGTGGATTCCTGGACAGGTGGACTATGAATATTTTTCAATCAGACATTGCAATTAATTTTGCTAAGCAAACAGTTAAAAAAAAAACCCTACACTGCAGCAGGTGCATGCACCCAACGCACAATGCTGTCCCACCACCGAAGTTGTGTAGTTGACCGTCAGGTTGTCATGTAGTAGTATTTCAAAAATTACACATATAAATTTGGTGCGTCACAAAGAAACTAAGAGGATAAAAACATTGAAACAAATGAAACAGATGAATGATGACCACACAATGAACGCGTCTGTTTATTGGCACTGCTCAACTTTGTATGGATTATTGAGAAAACTTACGTATTTCTGAGTTTTCGTTGAATCAGTACATGCACGTAAACGTTGCTTCATCTTATATATAAGACTATGATTTTTAATTTTAATAGCCTTTATATAGATTTTGTTAGTAACTCTTAGATTTTCTTTGAATAATGTACTACCTCCGTTTTTTAATAGATGACGCCGTTGACTTTTTCTCACATGTTTGACCATTCGTCTTATTCAAAAAATTTATGCAAATATATAAGATATAAATCACACTTAAAGTATCATGAGTGATAAAACAACTCATAACAAAATAAATTATAATTACGTAAATTTTTTGAATAAGACGAATGGTCAAACATGTGAGAAAAAGTCAACGACGTCATCTATTAAAAAACGGAGGGAGTATAAAATATCTATACAAGAGAAACTTATATAAGTTGATGTGGTTTATGATAATTAATTTAAATTTAAATAATATGTAGAATGATGAATCAAATGTAAAAGTAATGTGATGTGACTTTACGAGAGAAGAAAATGAGGGAGATAATTTGGACCATAGATTAATCATCCAAGGAATAAAAACACTTGAGGTGATGTTTAATGAGAGAAGAAAAGGAGGAATATAGTTGGGACCATAGATTAATTATCTCAGGACTAAAAACAAATTGATGTGATATGGCTCAATGACAGAAGAGAGAAAAATAACATTAACTAAATGAGGATAAACTTTATAAATATATAGAATATTATAAAAAATAATAGAGATATATATTAAAATATTATGTGAATTATGTGTAACATGCTTGTATTATAAAGCTCTAAAATTTTGTAAATTATAAAACTATAGATATATTACACGGATGAGACTGATCACACCTTATCGGTGATCAATTCTGGCACAATAAATTTACGAGTTATTTACACAATGATTTTACAAGCAGATGAGTTTGCAACAGTAGACTTATCTCCTGAAAAGAGTTTAGTAAATAAGGGAACGAAGTGACCGATAACGTCCCCTCATAGAGAAGTGTTTAAGGGGTTGACTTCGGCTCCTATTATGAAGAAGGGGCTTACTTCCATTCCGTAAGGATCAATTAATAAGGGTATTATCCATACGAAACAACTACCCTTTATCGGTAATTTATTAAAAAACTATGAAAGTTGAAACAATATATGTGCTCTAAAAGAGGCAAGTGGTGTTATAGCGCTCGCTAGAGGGCACTGTGTACGTTTTCAAAACATGGTACGAACATAAAGGGGACTACCCTAAAATTTTGTAAAAAAAAACATCATTTAGCAATTGGGAGGTGTGCTTATGGAAAACGAGGAGAGGAGGAAGGAATGAACGCATTGAATAGGTGGGAAATACCTGAGATACATGGGTCTAGGTGAACTGACGTATATAGTGCTATGTTATAGGAAAACTACTATATGGATCGAAATCGGTAAAACAACTAGAACATCCAAACCATACATTATTATTCACATTTCAAACTTAGTCTATGTTCATTGTGTTTTTAGGTGATGTGGCATCGAAATCACAATATGGTCCTACGGTTATACTGTAGTTCATTTTTCAAATTAGTAGATGACCTAAAAAATATCAAAAAAGTCCCATTTGCACACGTGAAATAAAATATAGGTAAACCTGCACAAAAATATCTTGATGTATAGGCTGGCATCATTTAAATCACTTCCAAATGTGTCATCAAATCTGCCCCGTCATCTCCACATTCATCTAAAACACATAGAGAGCAGTTTGAATCCATCGGCCTCATGGCTATAGTGGTCATGTGTGGTAGCCTTAAGGTCTAATCGACCAGATCCGATGGCCTTGAGCTCGTTTGGATGGTCATGTGCAATTGACAACGTCTTGCTTCTGTCCTCTCCTCACACATGTGTTTAATGCATAGTCGAGAGTAAAAAAACCATTCTATACTCACACATGTGTTTAATGCATAGTCGAGAGTAAAAAAACCATTCTATATCTTGTTTCTTTTCCTAGGGATCTCAATTACCTATTTTTCATATTTATTTTAATTATTTCTGCACAATATTGCCACTAAAAACATATAACAGAGTATCTCTTTAGGGTGTCTCTACATGGTATCGTCTAATTTGCGACTTAAGGCCTATATACAAAATAAATGTGCAATACAAAAACTTGAAAAATATATCACAAACATCATAACTTGGATAAATATGTTCTATTTCCTTGTATTTAACTATTGTCCATTGGATATATGTCTATTCTTTTTTCCTTTCCACTAGGTGCGCACTCTAATAAATCTGAAATATATAATAATGGCACTTGTTGCTAGTACTCTAGCTCACCAAGGCCATGATTCAACCACTGCCTTATAAAACTGAAGTTAGACCATATTGAAAGTTGAAACCCTCAACTGAAAGCAATGGGCAACTAAAACAACATAACTTTTTATAGAGTAACTTGCACTTTGGTTCATGTTTTATTACCTAAGATGCACATTGGGCTGTGCATTAGCAAAGCTTTTCACTTTGGACAAGATTTTATCACCAAACTTTGCAAGTTGGACCAGCGGCCCACACGTCAACCACTGAAGTCTTCTTCCTCAATACTCAATCCCCTACGTGCTCCCTCTTGATTCAATCGAATCCACTGTGAGCTCCTATGGTCAATCCCTTCAAGCATGGGACCTCCATTGGCGAGCTCTTTCTGACCTTGCAGACTCACCACTGTGCCAAAGTAGACCTGCCATTGAGCATATACCCTGTCCCCTACATGCAGTGAGGAGCGAGCAGCCCCCACGTACCACATGCTTGTAGCTTGAGCTAGCCACTGCCAGTAGGTAGGCTCCCTGACCTGAGTTAGAGCTAGAGCTCAAGATCAAACTCCAACAGAGCTGGCCCCGTACGTATTTCATCTAAATCTTCCTGTTTGCTCTACACCATCCGATCCCGAGCTCATGTGGCTGTGTGCCTAGGACAATTTGAGGCAGCTTGTCATGATGGGCAATGTGGAACGTAGGAGGTGGGCGTGCAAGCCTGTTGGGAGTAAGGACTTGCAGGTTGAGATGCAATTGCAAAGATCTGGAGCTTTAATGGTGGTGTGGTGGTAGCTCGTTGTCGATGGTAGCCAAGAAAGGACCAACCTAGTCCATTGTGAAACATATTGTAAGAATACCTGGTCTCAAGTGAAAGCATGCATGAGGTAGACCCTGGTTCATAGTGAAAGTTGGGTAAAATAACCTTGCCCAAAGTGCAACTCACTTCTTTTTATATATTGCGGGCCTTCCAATGGGAAAAAAAATAAATACTGTCTCACAATTCCATCTCTAAAGCCTATGGAAAGGAGTTATTCACTCTAAAAGCTTTACTTCAAATTTTGCTCAAGGGACCCGGCTAAAGGTTAATTACCACAAATCCTGTTTGATTGTAATAAATGTGAGTGAGGATAAGATTCAAATGTTGGCAAGTGCTTTTGGCTATCAGATTGGTTCTTTAATTACCTTTTAGTTATCTAGGTTTGTCTTTGGACTCTAGTAAGATGTTGAGACAACTTTTTTTTTTGTCTCATGGAGACAAACATACTTTGGCCAATTCAGTCTTCTTCTCTTTCCCAACGTACTATATGCGTATTTTGAAACAGCCCAAATGTTTATTGATAATATTGATAGAGTAAGAAAACATATTTTTTTGAGAGGATATGATATTAACTCAAATAAGAAATCCTTAGCAGGTTGGGATAAGTTTTGTAAACCTAAAGTTAAAGGAGGTTTGTGAGTTATCAATCTCTCAATTCAGAACCAACCTCCGCTTTTAAAGTATCTGGACAAATTATATAATAGAAGGGAGCAACTAGGGCTCTTATATGGTCTTCATATTTGTTGACAGAAAACACGAGGCCTGGGAGATCTGCTTAACTCCAGTGCAGGTCCAAAACTCGCCTTCAGATGTATGAGCGTGCCAGTTGATTTGATCCTGTAATCAACAAGAAATAAAGACAAAAGAACCGTGGTTAAATCTACAAATGATAGCCGATCGGCCAGATGCCGATGGCATATCATTTGCATTTGAGCCGATGTCATATATAGATCGATCGGCCATTGGAAATAAACAATAAAGAACTAAATCTATTCGATCGGCTGTAGATATTAACAATATATAATTCTTATATTAACATATACTTAAATTAAGTGATTGGAATAGATCGGCCATCATGCCGAGACAATATAAATCACTTGAACTGAAATATATGTTAATAACAGAACTATATACGTTTACAGCATAGCCGATCAAATAGATCTAGCATGCAACAGCTAATACTCTGACGCAACTCTATGTTAAGATATTAAAACAAGCAGAATATACCAAACAAAAAGCTTAATATATGTGAATGCAATAATATCTTGACATGAAGGGCAGATTTAGCATGTCAATGGAGCATATGGAGCGAACATAGTTAAATCAGATAAGATCGGCTGAAACTCCGATGCTACCCTAATCGGCAACCAGAAAGCAGGCTAGAGATTGATATTCTAAGCACGACTTAATAGATCAAACTCAACTGATGCAGCATTAAGTATGAAAAGAAGAACAATATCTAGACAATCAAGCCACTGGAAGATTCATAGAATGGTAGATATCTTATATAATCCAAATCAACGTCAAGATCTAACCTAATCGGCTGTCTTTTGCATGCAAACGTTAGCCGATAATAGATTAAATAGAGATATTGTTAAGGATTATGTAAGATATATGATAACTCGGCGAATTATATAAACGAGATTAGAGTGTCATGAAGATGTAAGCACTAATCCCTGAGAACATAATTCATCATAACGAGTTTTACCTCTTGTTGAAGATCGAAACCGATGCAGCTCAACCCGAAAGCAAGAACTCGTCGAAATAAAACAAAAGCAAAAGGTGGCGATGCGCCGGAATTGTATTGAATGTGTGTGTATTCTTTACATAGGGTTCGGGGTCTATTTATACCCGAAGATTACAAGATATGCCCGTACCGGCCACGACCATTATCTCTAACAAACTCTAAAATATCACAAGTCTTTGCGGCAGACTCTTGCCACACTTATCTATAAGGAATTTACATAAATAATCCTAATTAATAGATACAATTGCCTTCCCAGGACTCTATCCATGTGTGGCAATCATCTTGAAGCACATCAACCCGAGCCCGATGTCGCGCACAAGTTGTATCGTCACAATCGGCTATACCAGCTTACTTAGCTTAACTCAACCTTAGCCGATCCTAGCCGTAGCCGATCCAGACCCCAGCCGATTCTTGCTCTGTCCCAGAACTCGATCTCCGCCTCCAACTCTTCTCTGATTAGATCCCCTTTCCTGATATGAATACTTACCAAATTTGGTTGTTAACAATATTATAGGAGTGCCCCATTTGTCTACCCTCGAGGGGTCATTTTGGTGGAAAGATGTATGTAAACTGATGGACCATTTTCAGGAGAATTGCTAGGTGCTAAGTGGGAGATGGTGTTTCTTGTTCCTTTTGGGATCGTGTTTGGCATGATGGTCCTCCTCTTTGGATTCATATGCCAAGGCTTCATTCCTTTGCTTCAAATAGGAATGTTTCAATACAGAATTTTTTGTCAACTCAATTGGAGAATAACTTTCATCTGCCTCTCTCGCAGCAAGCATATGATGAACTTAAGTCATATTATCAGATATGATAAGTGAGGTTGATCAGGCACTAGAAAGTGATAAATGGACTTTTATTTGGGGAGGATTGAAGTACACTTCACAGATGTTCTATGCTCTCAATCAGAGTCGGTATATTTTTGGTATACTTCTTTGAACCAGGACAATATGATGATGGAGGCCAGAAACAACTATAAAGGTCGATGCTTTATGGAAAAAAATCTTGTAGGGGCTTGGAACATATGGAAAAGCAAATAAATGGTTTTAATTTTTTTTATAATAAGTCACCCTCTTTGCTTTCTTGGAGGCAGCTTCTTCAGGGGGACTTCTTTCTTTTGTTGTTTAGGTTGAATGAGAGAGATAAGGATGTAGTCAAGAGTTGGATTTGGTTGTTCTAACTTTGCATTTTTAGACTAGTTTGTTTTTCTTTACTTTCTCAAGAAAGTTTAATTTAACAATGGAGGCCTCCCCTGCTGTGTTTCTTTTTTAAAAAATACACTACACTTCCTCCCTTTCCACTAGGGCTCTGATGAACTTCTATGGACAACGTACGACCTCCATCTCCACCATATATAATCTCCATGGTATCACTAACCCTTATCCATTGTTTTGCTTGCTTCTTCCCAATTAATTAATAAAATCTTATTTAAGACTATCTCAATATATAGCATCTAGCTAGATCAGATCAACAACAAACATAGGAAGTTTGAGATATACATCTAAATCCACTCGGAGCATTGCTAGCAAAACAATGGACATGACCGCTCAACAACATTTTCTGTCCTCTCATAGACTCTAAGGTTTGTTTGTTTTTTTTTTTTTTTGCGAGGCCTTCAATCTCATTCTCATAGACATTGCCTTCATGGCTTTGCCATGTGTATCATGGAGTGGTCTGACCCAACCATAAATTGCCATTCTCTCTCCTTGAGACCCACACGCCAAGAGGAAGAACAACCAAATGTTAACGTTTTTTTATTGTATTTTCTTTTTAAAACGAAGATCAAGAAGAGGAGAGCAGACTTGTTGGCCATGTTGTAGATTCTGTAGCAATAATAATTCACGACATGATGACATGCATATATAGTCCTAAATACGCACCCCAATCAAGTTGTTTGTTTTAACAAGATAATGCAATATATGGATAGAGACTTCTTATTTTCAGATGTGCATATGTCATAAATTTAACACACAATCATGGGAGCAGATACCATCTTCCTGTACTATTCTATTTTTTTTTTACCATGTAAGCATACACCTAATATGCTAGCTAATGCAAAATGTGAACAAGAATCAGGTTAGAGGACTGATAATATTATATCCTCCGTTTGCAACATTAATATATAGCTGGTGAGACACCTCCATCACTCTTCCTCATGTGCATCGATCACAGCAACTCCTGTTCTTCACCTACATATAGACCTGCCGTTGCTCTCCATCGTCTTAGGTGCAGGGATACTACGAACTGAAAATAGTCTCTGCAGTCTGCACGCGAGGACAATGGCCTCGCGTCACCAGCTGCAGACGATGCAGTTCACGGACCCGGCATCTCGCAGCCCACGTCCGGTCGGCGGCGGCGTCCATGGCCAGCCGCTGCCGACGCCCCTGTCGTCGCCGTTCTCCTCGCGGAAGCCAAGGTAATTTGAGGATTTTCTCTCTTGACCACCTGTCTTATGCATGCATATCGAGCAGCAATGCCGTTCGTTTCCTTCTCTACTTCTTTTCGCCCTAATTAATTATTTGAGAAAACACAGGCATACATACACAATTACACGTATGCGCGTTGGCTTTGTGCATCTTAGCTATACAGCGGTTAAGAGTAATCTCACCTTTTTTTTTTTTGCGGGGAAAGAGTAATCTCACCTTAATACTATATAATTAATTAGTCGAGTTTAATAAAAACTTCCATGTTCTAAAACACTCATCCATGAATACACATATACTTACACACTAACTCACTAGATATATATATAGAGACCATGATAGAAAATCTATGTTCCTAGTGTAACATATAACCGGTGCGGTGAGTACATAATCTTGAATCTTAATGCATGGATGAAGTCATGCACACCCATAACCACAATGCGCGGCAGATCTAACACTACATAAATTACAGCTGCAAAGTGTGTTCTCGATGCGAGGAACTTATTAACAGAATCTTCAAGCTGAAGAGTCCCGCAACGCTGAAGCTCCAAAATATTCAGCAATGTGGAGGCCCTATAATTAATACTCCCTCCTTCCCTAAATGTTTGACGCCGTTGACTTTTTTAAACATGTTTGACCATTCGTCTTATTCAAAAACTTTTGTGAAATATGTAAAACTATATATATACATAAAAGCATATTTAACAATAAATCAAATGATAAGAAAAAAAATTAATAATTACTTAAATTTTTTGAATAACACGAACGGTCAAACATGATTAAAAAAGTCAATAGCGTCAAACATTTTGGGATGGAGGGAGTATTATTCAACTTACATCTCTCAGAGAAATAAATCAGGTTCTCCCTCTCCCGCTGGAGTTATTAGGGGTGAAATTTAATCTGTGACGTAGGGCATATTAGTTGCTGGACAGCAGCGATTATAATTCATTAGTTTGTCCAAGTTGCATTATGCTGAAAAGGGTGAAGTCTGTGTGCCTTGACCTTACAAACTACTATAGTCCTTTTTTTAATGAGTACAGAAAACAAATTATATCCGATACATTGCATCTACAACGTGCTCCGGATAATTTTGACACTAAATAATTAGGCCCCTACATATGATATATCATTCTAATTCAAACTCAACTCACCCCAAGTGGTATATATATGGAGAGGCAAGTGGCAATTGTCTATACAGACAGTGTAATTTTCAGTTATATATGAGTACTTTGGCTCTTGGTGTGCATGAGGAGCTGGTATCCCACAGTATATATATGGAGACATATAACCTCTCAGGACAGTACGTGTTGCACGTTGCGTAATGGATGTGATTATACTGTTGGCTTAGATCTTCCGATCATATTATATGGCACAGTATTCAAAGTAATTAAATATTTAATTTGCCACTACTAATAGCAGCAATTTACATAAAATTAGAGTATTTTGAAATATATATACACACACAGATCTAAGTATATGTGCTGACTAGTAAGAGCAAGTATAATGCTGAGCTATAAGTTTACTATAAGCTTACGTGGAGAAGAGAGATAATATAAAAAATCATGCAAGAGCTAGCTTATCACAAGCTCCAAGACAAATATATTATATGTATAAGTGAGAGATAGAGATTGGAGAAAAAAATGGTAGCCAACCTATATATGTTGGCTTTAAGGGCCTGTTCACTTTGATGCAAAAAAAACCTTACCAAATTTTGGCATGCATAGGTGCCAAAATTTTGGTAACTTGCCAAATTTTGGAAAGATTTCTTATATAGTTATTAAAATTTGGCAGCAAACTAAATGTAGCCACTTTTTTTTTGGCAACTTTACCAAAACTTGGTAAGGTTGAAAATGGCATTAAAGTGAACAGGCCCTAAGATAGGGTAATAATAGGAAGTAAACTCTACTATTATCCTTGCTCTAACCACATGTAAAACGTAATTAATATCAACTTTGAAAGAGGGAGGACCACAAGTTGTTGTGAAGGGGGCCGGATAACTAGTATGTGATGGTTTTGCCTTCTGTACATCTACTCCCTCTATCCCATAAAGAATCAAATTTTGGGGATGAATCTGTTCCCAAGATTTGATTCTTTATGTGACAGAGGGAGTATGTTGTTAAAATCGTGATACTACATCGAAATAGGAAGTTCTAAGTAGGAGCAAATAAAAATTGTAAGTCGTCGATTTTTCTACCTATGTGTACTGAACCATAAAATTAGGCACTTAGACGTACTGTCAAGCTGTAAAATCGTATGACATAATCGAGATTTTGATAAGTTTGCCTACATAGATAAACTGCTTAATTAGGGTACGTTGCTAAGCTGCTAATGGAACAGATGATGATATCAAAAGCTGGACTGCTAATGGAACAGATGATGATCGCGGTGCAGCTGGACTGCTGGAGAAATATGACGGTCTATATACACCACCATTAATTAGTGTGCGACAATAGAGTGGTCAACAAATTTATAAAGTAGATCTACGTACTAGGCAGGATAAATGGTAGTAGAAACATTAACCAGAGCTATCGATTCACGTGGGTTTTATTTGAGATAAAAAATATGATGAAATATGTAGATCATTTCTACTATATATATAGAGACCATCGTAAAAGATGTTAAGATAGAAAAATATAACAAAAGAGGAAGGTGGAGGACGCAGGGCCTAAAACCTTATCAACATATTTAATTATATACATGAAATCCTTGCTTAAAACTATTTGCGATGAATTTATTCAACACACATTGAATAAACATCTACTATTGTGTTATATCGTGTTATACGCATTGTTTCGTCTTTAAGATTAAGTCCTTGCTCTTACCTCACTGGCCTTCGGGCAACTTGGTTAGTATATATCTGGCTTGTCTTCTATATGTGTTCTAGTTTTCCTATAAAACCCTTTTGTTTCAGCCCGTTTTTATATTGCAAATTGTTTGATATGACATATTTGAGGATATATTTAGAGTGGTGTGCATTATTATTATTATTATTTTGACACAAAAGGTGTGCATTATATTATTGCTGTGCATGCCCTCACATAAATATATATAAACGAGAGTAGGCCCATTATATTCCACAACCTTTTCAAATTTACCATCCTCTGAGCCTAATTTACAATTTATGAATTTCTTTTGAAGTAGTTAATTACTTTAGAGTAAAATTATATAACGTGGGTCCATTATTTGTCAAATAATGTACCCTTATCTATATATGAATAATCACTTCATAGGAGGTGTACATGCATACATATCACCAAGATTTCTTTTTTTTTTCCATGATTTCATTGACATTACTTTTTCCTTGTTTGGATGGTGAACAAATATTGAATAAGTATCATATAAACGTGTACAGTTCTACAATATAAACGACAGTACGTACTTGTACCGTATACATATCTTAGTACAAATTCCAAAAGTTGTGCTAGCATATGAAAATTTTAGATAATGTTATCATATTTCCGCAATACTATTACAGGATGCAGGAAGGGCATCCAACATGTGTCAACCTTACGCCTATACCACATACAGATGGCCATCTCTGGAGGAAGTATGGAGAGAAGAAAATCAAGAACTCATCGTTCCCAAGGTACGTTTTGGAAAATTTCAACATGCCCTATATTGCAATCCTAACTCACGTATAATCATAATGCCCATTGTGTTATCCGAGTTAAAACTAAACCCTAAACAATTGATGAGAGGCCGCCCGTATGAGAAAAGTGGCATTGAAGAAATACAAAAAGAATTGAGTAGGATATTATAATCCCCGGAATGAAATTTAATTTCTTACTTTTATGTATCACCATTCACCAAATATATATAAGTATTTTTTTCACTAAATATACACAAGTTTCATTCTGTACCAATATTTGTCATCACCCAGGTATGAACCACATCTTTATTAATTAATTAGTATATCTTTTGATCTCTACACTAAGATTAATGCACACAGCCATGATTGTGTAGTCCGGGATTTCAATTTGGGTTAATTTCGGTGTGGATGGAGCGCGAGTGTCATGAGGCATGACACTATCACACCTATATCACAATGTTTTTAAACAAAAAATAACATTTTCTAATCTTTGGTCCACGTACTAATTGCACATTTCATCAATCTAGATTATATACCTGTATTTACTATGTTTGGTACTCGTACCTACTAGTCTACTACCAAAAACTCGAATAGCCCCCAGGGCAGAAAATTAATTTACCTGACGTGTGTATTAATTAATCTGTCACGGATAAACCAATCTTTCTGACGTTGGTGTAAAACTGTCGCGATCTACAGGCTATACTACCGATGCTCTTACCGGGACGACAGGAATTGCATGGCGACCAAGGTGGTGCAGCAGGAGAACGACGCCGACCCGCCGCTCTACAGGGTCACCTACATTCACCCGCACACCTGCAGCCCATCGCCGCCGGCCCCGACGCCGGCCGATGTCTTCACCGAGCCACCGCCGGCCAAAGCGGAAGTACACCACGCGGTGTTGTTCAGGTTCAGCTCCACTGCCGGCGGACACACGGCCAATAATTCAGTGCATCGTCAGCAGTGGCAGCCTGCGGCGGCTACGATGGCGGCGGGGGCCCAGGCGCAGCTGTCAATGATGATCAGCGACGACGAGCAGCCGGCGGCGGCCATCCGTTCTGCGCCGCCGGCGCGGCGGCTGTCGATGTTCCGCGCCGTCGTTGATGGGCTCAGGCAGATGCGGTCGTCGGCGCCGCCAACACCGTCGTCGTCGACGGTGGTGGACGACGGATGGGACACGTTCTCGTCGTTTGATTTGGATACGTGCGAATTCAGCGTCGATGATGAGTTGCTCTGTGGTGACCATATGTATTTCCCGGACAGTATGCAGCAATAGTAGTTCTGACGAGACTAGTCGTCGTCTCGTCGATCCGTAGTACCACTAGATTTGTCGTGGAATTATTTTGGTGCCATAGTATTTTACTTTTATTTTCGTGAGCATTTCACCAAACTTATAGTCATAAAAAATGCATATCGGAGCGCGTCATGAAAAAAAAGAGAGAGAGAGAGGGAGAGCATACTCGAGTCCAAATGTGTTGACATGCATTGTGAATACGCTGCTACTGAATAACCAATTAAAACCTCTCCTCATCACTCTTTGTTCAAAGCACCTACCGGCCTCTTACAAGATTTTAGTATCAATCCTACCTAGTAACATGCGCCTGCTAATGCTATAGCAATATTTGGTGATGATACAAATCAAACAGTTAAAATGCAATCTATGTTTTAACAATTAAACATATAATGAGATGGATATATGATTCACATAAAAACAATGATTAAGAACATTCCAAAGGGTACTCCATCCGGCAACAGGTAAAGGGTACAACACACCAGATAAGAAAAATGCATTAGTTTACCCACACACAGCAATTAATCCTTCCCCGAAATGAATAATTCATTTTACACTTTATCAACTCACCATGGAAATTAAAGCAGATTCTGTCTTTGATGCCCACGAAATCATGCATGGGCAATATCTCAGTTGGTGACAGACATACAGTACGTGCTGAAAATAGTTGAGAAAATTCTATATTTCATCACATTAGTGCCTTTTGGTGCGGATCAGCAACCTATGGTTTATTTCAGTCACAGACAATGCAAAATCAAAAATGAAATCTTTGGTTCATATGCAACTTGGGTAGATGGATCTTTGATTGAATCAGATAAAGCAATCCATGCAAGCTGAAACTCTTTCCCAATAAATACGGTGACAAATAAATAGCCGCGCGGAAAAAAGATATAGTATTCTACGTCACATAAAACAGAATAATTAGCTGAGCCTTCTAAACTACTCCAAAGCTTTAGATACAGGTGCTGATATTTAGGAGAATAATTGTTCAGCTATTAGAAACAAAATCTAATAGTATATATAATGCAAGAGTTCCTGTTGCCAGAGATTGACCATTTATCGTTGTTTGCAAACTGACCAGAATTCAATGTACGGAGGTTTCCCTGAAATTACGGAATTGATGTGTTTTACACTTGTTCTTCAAGAACAGATAAATGTACTTACTGCATGTCCTTGATACAAAGAAGAAAGATAGGGGGTAGACCATATTGTATTATTTCTTCTGAATAGTAATAGGGTAATGTAGTTAAAGGCCTTCATCATGCTCAAAAGTCACTACTAGAAAAAACATTTTTCCCGACGTGGGGTTTTTTTTTCGCAAGCGGATAGCCAAATGACCGCCTACAAAAATATAAATCGGGGTGAAGTTCGCTGTCCGCCTGTGAAAATCTATTTTTGCAGGCAGACCACTTAAACGGCGCCTGCAAAAATAATTTTCGCAGACGGACCACTCCTGCAAAAATCGTACCTACCAAAAAAAATTAAGTCTACTATTGTCTTCTCCTCCCACCCCTCCCCACCACTCATTTTCTCTCAACTCTCTATCTCTCCCTCAACACTTAGCCTCACCGTCCCCCTCCCCTCCCTCTCCCCTCCCTCCCTCCTCCGGCCAGATTTGGGAGGGAGGGAGGGAGGGAGGGGAGCCGCCGCCGGGGTACACCGCCTCCGGCTGGTGGCCGTGTGAGGAGGAGAGGAGAGGAGAAGTGGTGGGGAGGGGGAAGGGGAGGAACGGGTACTGGATTGCTCCCCCTTCCCTCCCCTCCCTCTCGGGCGGGGCGGCGTCCGGTGGCGGCTCCCCTCCCTCCCTCCCTCCCTCCCAGATCTGGCCCGGAGGAGGGAGGGGGAGGCCGGCGGGGGCAGTAGCGGCGAGGCGCGCCCGCGATCTTTTTTTTTGTTCAATGGATTTTCGCAGGCGGGCCGTTGCCCCGACTGCAAAAATCGGGCGGTCCAACCCCCCGCCTGGAAAAATCACTTTTGGCCGCTTGCAAAAAAAACACTTTTTCTAGTAGTGAGTAAATTAAAAGAGACAGCTGAAACGCACTGATTACTTGAAGACGTACGATGAGGATATCTATCCATTGAATTACATATCATGTGCAACAAAATAACATCCTGTAAAAACTTGGCACAAGCCATGCAGGTAGAAGTATCACATTGAAAGCCATGCAGCTAGTGAACATTAAGCAAACGTTATAACATCAACAGCAATACAAGATTGTTAACCGAAAGTCTCCCAAATAATCACCCAAGGTTCAATTCACTCCAATTGATCCAGCCTCACGTGCTTCCTCGAAATATATTTAGATCCTTTTAGGAGACCAATCTGAAAGCACTACTAATGAGACTATTCAACATTTGTTTGTGGAGTGTCACTATGTAAAATTTCTTTGGAGAGCTCTACAGTTTACTACTGGTTTATATACTCCTCATAGTATATATCATATCTTTGAGAATTGTCTTGTGGGAGTTAATAAAAAATCTACCAAACTTATTCTTGTTAGAGCATCCGCTATATGTTGGGCTATATGGTTGTGTAGAAATGATATAGTTTTTGATAAATCACAATCTATATCCTATATGCAGGTTCTTTTCAGGGCAACATACTGGCTCCGGTCTTGGGTTCAGCTACTAAAGTGTGATGAAGAATCAAGTCAGTGAAAGCTGCATGTCGTAATCTTGAGTCATTGGTTATGCAGTTGTTCGCCAACTTTGGATGGAGATTCACAAATAGAATTCAATAATTTTTGTGATCTTTTTATGCTGTGTGAGTTTTTATTAGTTCGTCTGTGCTTTTGTTTATTCAGGTGTGAGTTTTTGTTGAGTTGGTGTAATAATTGGCTGTAGCTCTTTAAGCAAAGGCCGGGATTATATTCCTTTATCTAAGAAACAAAAGAAGATTTTAACAAACATATCAGTGGACGAAAACAAAACAAAACAAAGAGGACGAAAGCATGGCATAGGCAGACCTGCTCATGTTCAAAATCCATTATTATATACTAAAAGTCCATTAATCTTTCTATAAGCACTCTCATGCCACCATATGATGCTCTAAAAATGCTCCTACGCTGCCCACGTGGCGCTCTAATAAAATAGAAAAAATCATAGAAATTTTGAAAAAAAAAGAAAAACATCTCACCATTGGTTTTTGGTTTTCACTTAAATCAGTGGCTCCATTATTTTTAACCATTAGATCAATTTTTGGGAATAGATAACTTAGACCAACCTGTGGGCCTATTAGATCTATCTCAATGAATTCGTTTTCTCTCCTCTTCCCCTGCCGTATGTGCACACCGTACATATGTGCTAACGTATTTCTTTTTTTATTTGCACTTCCCTTTTCTCATAGCTATTTTCTAACAGCTCAATATAAAATAATATATAATTAGCTAAATCACCATGATTCTCAATTTATATACAGTTTTCAGTTATCTATACTGTTTTTATTTGTAATTAAATAAATACTTTAAAATCCGTATTGCATTTATTTTGCTAGGTAAAAAAATAAAATACATTTGGACATAGAAAAATTTTGACAACAGTTATGTCATCTTAAATCTTTTTACATATATAAATTTGTACATTAAATATCTTCTAGGGCGCAAGCCATCACCCATCACATCTTAAAAATTAAGAAATATTGTTGAAATTCTATTAAAAAAAACATCTAACCATCATCATTTTGCACTCAAATCGATAGACCCATTATTTTCAGTCATTAGATCTATCCTTCTACATTCATAAGCCACTACATATCACATCTTAAAAGTTAGAGAAAATCCATAAAATGCCATTGACAAGCACCCTAATCCCAGAAATACCATCGACAAGCGTAACTTCCCCAAAATGCCATCATACAAGCGTTTTTCTCCCCGAAATGCCATCACAGTCAACTTACTGTTTAGTCCACACCGTTAGAAAAGAAATTTTTACCAAAATGACCAGATTACCCTCGCTCCATATTTTACTATCCAGATGCGGTAAAAGAAAAGAAATTGGGGGAAAAAAGAAAAACCTAAACCTAACCGATGGGCGACGACGGCGCGGTGCCAGCGGCGGCGCTCGCAGGTGGTGAGGCGGCGCTCCCGGGCGGCGGCGAGGTAGTGCTCCCGGCGCGCGGTGCGGGGGCCCCCGGTGGCGCGCGACCCTCAGGCGGCGACGCGGTGGCCCTCGGCGACGGCGCGGCGCTCCCAGGCGGCGGTGCGGCGGCCCTCGACGGCGATGCGGTGGCTCCGGCGGCAGCGCGTCGGCCCCAGGCGGCAACGCGTCGGCCCTAGGCGGCGGCGTGGCGGCGCTCCCAGGCGGCGGCGAGGCAGTGCTCCCGGGGGGCGGCGCGGGGCCCCCGGTGGCGCGCGACCTAAGGCGGCGATGCGGTGGCCCCCGGCGACGGCGCGGGGCTCCCAGGCGGCGGTGCGGCGGCCCTCGATGGCGATGCGGCGGCTCCAGGCGGCAACGCGTCGGCCCTAGGCGGCGGCGCGTCGACAACAGGCTCTCATGCGACGGGCGCCGAGGAAATAATTGATAGCAAAATTTCTAAAATAATTTTGATGCCAAAATTGTAAATTTAATTTTGAAATAATTTGATTGATAGCAAAATAATACACGTCTATGAATTTAAATATGCATCAATTCAAAATAATGTTGTGTGAGCAAACAATATAAAATGATGTTGTTTGAGCAAAAAGGTCGCCCAGGGGTAAGATTGTCTTTTCATACAACTTAACGGGAAGGAGTTAACAGCAGTATGGCTGTGATGGATTTCTGAGAGAAAAACGTTTGTACGATGGCATTTTGAGGAAGTTGCGCTTGTAAATGGCATTTCTAGGATTAGAGGGCTTGTCAATGTCATTTCATGGATTTTCTCTAAAAATTACTCCCTCTATTCCAAATTGATCTACATATAGTTTTTTTAAGGTTATTCCTAAATGATCTACATATTTGTGTACATTCATTAGGTCTATTCGTTATTTGTGCACTAGAGTAAATGGACATTGATACATGCATCATGCACAGGTATTTATAACCACATGCAATATTTTGATTGCTATTGGCTAGGAAATAGTGGGGATGATGCATGCATTGAGTTTGTTGCTAAAGTAAATATAGTATGAGAGAGTTATTAGTTTTTTCTTGGTCTTGGTGTACCTATGAAATATGTAGATCAATTTGGAATGGAGGGAGTAATAAAAATCATATAAGTTCTAAAAGAATGAAGCATCCGACCTCACTAAAACTATTATTTCACCCACTGGACCAATCTTTAAAAAACTACAGAAAAACAGAGTATCATCCCACTACCCCTCCCCCTCACATGGATTAACAAGGTAAATGAAAAAAGATATCGTTGGACTATATAAGCATACTAACGAAAACATGAGGTAGGGCAATCCTCAATAAATAATTAACTCAGGTGCCAAGCATTAGATTTTTAACTTATGTGGTATGAAAACTATTCTACAAGAACCAATGAACTGCTAGAATGGTCCATTAGAATATTTCCCAGGCTACACGTTGTCGCCGATGGAAACAACAATTAATAAAAATTCATATGAAAAACATAGTTATCTAGCAGAGAGAGCACTTCTAATATCATACCACGAAAAGACGACCTTGCATGAGAAATAACATGTAAAGGTGGGCTAATGTGATCATCTAGATGATCTAAACTTTAACTTTAATGCTTATCTCAATATTGCTTTGTACTATGTTATTTTAGTAACTTTATCTAATATGGTCAATACTATCGATAGCAGTAATATCCTTAGCTCTCTTAAGATTTCTTTCGAGGCCTAACAATTAGAGAACAAGTCTGATCACAATGGGCCATAGTGAGAATGCACGGAATTGTGCAAGCCAGGGAATCCCGATAATGAAATTGCCTAAACATCAACTCTATTTTGTACTAACAAAGAATTACATAGGACTAACAAATTAGAGAAAAGTCCGAGCATGGCAGGGGTTGTGCCAGCTAGGAAATCATGACAATGAAATTGCCAAAGCATCAACTCGATCTATTCTGTATTAACAAGAATTGCATAGGAACCACCTCTACTGTTGAAAAATAATTTTGTTGTAAATTCAAGAATCACAATTTTGATCGAATTTTAATTTAGAATTTACGTGTTTTAAGGATCATCATGAACAAAATCATAATTAATTTTTCAAAACAATCCCAAATAGATTATAGTTTTAAAATATGATTAAAAAGCCAAGTAAAATCACCCAAATTTAAATATTCACGGATCTATTATATACTAAAAGTCCATTAAACTTGCTACAGACGCTCTCAAGCCATCACGTAGGACTACGAATGCTGCTGACCAGCACGTAGCACTAATAGATTATAGAAATTATAGGAAATGGAACATCTGGCTCTTGATTGTTACTTAAATCGGTCGACCGTTATTCCAAACAATTAGATCTAATCTTTATAAAATTAAAAAAACAATTGAGAAGGATAGGTGCTTCAATGGTGATTCTCACTAAGACGAGCGAATGCGAGAGCCCTTAATTGTTTTATATATGGTAAGCCTAAGTGGGCATGTAAATGCTGAAGTGAGAAGCCTGTTGATGGTGAAGCTGTTATGTTTATATATGTTGGAGCCTTGACTTCAAGGTATTGGAAAAAAAATGAGGTGAGCCAATGTGGGGGCCTTGATTGTTGTGTATGTGAGTAGCTTGGTGGTGAAGGTTTGCATACAAGTAGGAGCAACAACCATGGTTTATAAGTGAATATCATATGCATTTTATTATTTGATATTTGATAGATCCAAGTTCAATCTTCACGACCTATATATTTGACAGCATATATATCACTTTCATTTCTTTCTACAATAATGAGATAATTAGTAATGAAAATTTATGGACTACTTTAATAGATCATCCTAGAAAAATAATAAAAGATGCCCGTGTAAATACACGGGCTTTCTTTCTAGTTTTTTTAATAAACGTCACAGGACAAATAATTATGGTGATTTGTACATTATTTTGATCTGTTCTGCGCACTACCAAATTAGTTTAGAAAGATTGGAATGTCATAGCTGCATTTTCTAAGTTCGATCCAACATAGCTATCAGTTTTGGCAATATATAAGTTGGATCTGAATATATGACTGAATTTTTTAAAAACACATGGTTTAAAGCATTTTTTTTTCACATCCTGTTTCATCTGTTCAGGGACCAGGTGTACTATCTTCTTGATTTGTTTGCAGTCTCCCGTTGTTGCTAAGGGTGCCAATACTCTTGCATGGATGAACGTTCAATTGAACAATTATGAACTGCGGTGGCGCCCCCTTGCGCAGGGGAGGTGGCGTTAGCCGGCTCGGGAGCGGCGGCAGCGAGGTATCCTATATAACTAGGCGGCGGCAGATCTGGCCCCGCCGCCACTGGCATGGATCTGGAGAGCTTTGGCGGCGGCGATGTTGGGCGGCACGGCCGGTGGTGGCAGCTACGGCGCGGGTGGCCCGCGAGGCGGCGGTGGCCGCTGCGGCGCAAGACGGCTCGCAAGTGACGGAGTCCAGCTCTCGGTAGCGGCGGCAGCCAGCTCCGGTGGTCGACGGGCGTCGGCTGTCCTCCGGTGCCTCCAGCCGCCTCATCGCCGGCGATAGCAGAGGTTGCCTCACCCCCACCCACCTCCCTCTTCCACCTCAACCACCATCTCCTCTCCTTCTTTCTCTATTTTTTGGGAATTACTTCCAATTGGTCGACCAATGAATTCCACAAATATCGGCCTCCTCCATACACATGGAATCACAAATATTCGTTGCATGCATGCAGTCGAGGTGCCCCAGCTTCTTTTTCTTTGCTTC